>JAJJMC010020031.1:5660646-5716468 GCA_023531435.1 Papaver californicum | reverse complement strand
TTATTATTTAAATAATTTTAATTAATTAAAAATCGAATTAAAAGCTTTTAAAACATTTATTATTTCCTAAATTTATTCCCCTTTTATTAGATTTAATTGCCTTAATTATCTTTAATTCAAATTCAATTATAATCTCATTTAAAAGGAAACAAAAATTAGATTTTAAGGCAAATTATTAGGGGGTTACCAAAAATTGAATTCTACTAATTCGAATTTATTACCATAACCGTTATATTCTATTCAATTGATATTAATTCCTTAATTATGTCAACTAAATCTAAAATTTTATGGTAATTTCCCTAATAATATTCTTAATAATCTAATCCAATATTTCAGCCCAATATATAAGGTAAGAATAATTTTTAAATTCAAAATTCAAATTTTATTCTAGTTACCATAATTATTAACAATCTTTAATTGAATTAAATTCCTAAATTTATTCAATCAAATCCTAAAATTTATGGCATTGCTAATCTTAAAGGAATATAATTATTCTGAATAATTGGGTTCAAATCTCGAAATTTTAATTACCTTAATTAATTTTCGAAATTAATTAATTAATTCACGAAATTGTTTTTTTTTTTAATTATGAAAATAATAATAATAATAAAAATAAAAATTACAGTAGATTCCTAAAAATATTTTAGCCATGTATTTTTTTTTATTATTATTATTTTCGAAAACAAAATCCGAAACGCATTTTTTTTTGTGAATTAATATACTAAAATATTCCCTAATTAAGAATTAATCCAATTAAATGCGTAATTAAGTTTTTCATGCCAATTAAAAAAAAAATCAAAAAAAATAAAATCTTAATTTTTTATAAAGGTCTGAAAATAAAAAATATAGGCAAGGGATAGCATAATATGTATGAAACAAATATTCATATAAACATTCATAAAAGATGAATTCATGCAAAAAGATGTAATTAGGCTCTGATACCACTGTTGGATCCCTATATTCATATTGTTTGTTTAATAAAAACGTTTTATATATATAAACAATATAAACATCACGATCTTTATACTACATGCGTTTTTCATGAATTAAAACATATATAAAAATATGTAAACATATAAGCAATTTATATTTTACATGAATTAAAAAGGTTTATGAGAATACCTCAGCGGAAGCAATTGAATTGCTTATGAAACACAGCTATTGTGTGTTTAAGCCCACCTCCAAGCAATTCTGACACCTTTCTTGTTGTACAAAGTTGATGAACTATGATTTAGTCCACACCAAGGCTTCACAAGTTTTGTTAAGGGGTTTAGGCTAGAATATTTGGTGATTTGGGATGAGAAAAGGAAGGAAAAACACCAAGAATTCCCAAAGGAAAAACTTGCCAAAAGGGAGGGGAGGAGAGAAACTGATTTTCTCTCTAGCTAGGGTTTTTTTCTCTCTCTTTAGTTTTTCTTGCAAATGACTCATATGTCTCTAATTTGGCTCAACCCTATCTTTATATATGGAGAGTCAAATTGGAAGTTGATGAGTCATGGTTCAACCATTGAACCCATGACTCAATCTCAATTCCCAAATTCCCAATTGAATTGATTTAATTCAATTTGGGTTCAATTGAATTGGCAATACAATTCAATTGAGTTTCACTCTATAACTTTCGTTATCCCCTTGATTAATCCGAGTCAATACTCGAACAACTTGCAGCTTCTTGTATGTGTGTGACCTCATAGGCTCGGGTAACGGCAGCCTCGGGAATCAACTCATAAGACCATATAGTTGAATCCCGAAGATCAACGAGAAGACCCAGATAGCCTTTCAATGACCCCTGGTATTACCTACGAGCATAGGAACAGATAGTTAATCGATTATTAACTATTGAATACATTGAACCTACCTATTGATAGATGTAATAGTCCATGGGCACTAAGCTAGGAATCTCAAATTCCAACAGAAACACCGGTTTTACCTATATTTATTCTGTTCATCCAAGAATGATACTAGATGCAACCAGTTTCATGTTAACTATTTTTTAAATAATTTCTTTTTATTAGTTTAAGTCAGCATGCATCCAGTTTCATCCAAGCTATTTTTCGAATAACTTTTTCTATTTTATTTTAATTCAGGATGCAACCAGTTTCATCCTAGTTATTTTCTTTCGAAAAAAAAAATTACTATCAACAATGGATCTTGTTTTGTAGATAATTTAAAACCCTTTCCAAAAATATAAGTTTTATTAAAATCGGATATATATTTTGAAAGTTATGAACTTTTTGTGATTTGTTTTTAAATTGGAGAGTGAAAGGATAAAAAAGAAAAAAAATATAAAGATGAGGGGCATGATTATCTTGGTTTTTGGTTCCATTTCACTTATTTCTTATTTTTACTTGTCCACTTCAACCATATTTTAGAGAATCTTAGGCAATAAACCTATTTTCTCTATAAATAAACTCGGTTACGGGAAGCAGATAGCTAGATAATAGCCAGATAATAGCCTGATAACAATAAAATTAGAATTCATAATGATTAACTCGCAATTAAAATCGAACACGATTTTACATTTAAGATTATACACTTATTCATGGACAACATGGTCATCATCTATACATATTTAAGCATATATATATATATATATATATATATATATATATATATATATATATATATTTTCTTCTTCTTGTGATGGTCAGGCTGAGAGAATGAATGGATGCTTGTAAATTTAGTTAAAGCGTACGACAAGACATCATCCGAAGAAGTGGTTTAGTTAGTTGGTATTGCAGACAGGTGGTACAGTTCAAGTTATCATGCTAGCTTTGAATATGAATCTCTTCAAGGCTTTATATGGACAAAACATTTCTTACCTGGCTTTTCCATCCAATGCAATGACTTTTGTATCAGCTGTGGAAGAGTATTTGAACCAGAGAGATGCCATATTTGACATTTTGAAGGAAGCTCTTCACAAGGCACAGGAGAGGATGAAGATTTTTACAAATAAAATAAGGAAAAATATGACGTTTGAAGTAGGATATATGGTTTACCTCAAGATTCAACCATGAATGCAAGCATTAATGGCTCTCAGAAAAAACTTTTTAACTGTAAGCTAAGTGTTATGGTCTTTTCCTTATTATCAAGAAATTTGGTACCCTTGCTTATAAGCTGCAACTGCTACTTGAGGCTAGAATACACCCAGTTTTCCATGTCTCTTATCTTAAAAAATAGATTGGCCTCACCAATATGATATCTCCACATCTGCCATTGGTTGATCATGGGAGTCATATTGTAGTTCACCCTTCTTTTGTGCTTGATACTAAATTAAGTTAATATTCGAGATGGATTGGCAGTGATCCACCTTCTTGGCTCGGGTGACAATTAAAGTGTAGCAAATAATAATGATTCATGAGGTAGCAAAATAAATTATTTCACCCTTAGAAATATAAAAGAAGAACTCATGTATTGTAATAAGGGTTGGAAAATACTCTGAGGAACAAGGTAACGAGACTCATATGTTTGATTATTACTCAAATCACGTTGTTGTTGAGATCTAAAGATGATAGCACTAACATTTTATCAAATCATAGTAAAACCATCCCTCAGTACCCGTAGACAAAGGTTTTAACATCGAATCGTGCAATTCATGGGTTCATGATAACTTAGGGCTTTACTGATTGTTGTGTGTATATCTACATTTTGTTGGATTTGGGGACCATTAGACTAGGTTGAGGTAGCTATGAGATATTTAGTAGTTACAGTATAGATGAATTATGAGAGTTGACCGGCTTAAAGGAAAACTAACCATAAAAAGGTGTGAGCATGTGAGAACTTTTTTTAATTTTTTTATAGACGACGACCTTCAAAAAGGCTAAAGATCTTCATCAACAACTAGTCGAAGCCATATTGGAGGAACAGACCACAATATAGTAGATGGGTTATTTTTGGCCCATTGATCCAGGGTATGGGCGACCTCATTACAAGACTGAGATTGAAAAGAAAAAATACAGACAACAAGAGAGAAGAGAAAAAATGAATATCTTTAAAGATAACATCTGTCCTCTGATCACCATCAAAACATCCAGCTGAAAATTTGCCAATCAGGTTATTATCATCGCTTTAACCTATCACATGAGTGAGTTTCATCTCCACATCTTTCTTTAGCACAGCCCGCATAGCTCTGGCTTCTGATTCTTCTGTTGATTCAACATGAAAAATTATAGAAGCATAAAAGGAAAATTTACTCTGGTGATCCCTTATCACATACCCTGGTCCATTGATCAAAGAGAATTCATCAAAAGCTCTATCAGTGTTACACTTGACCCAGCCAAAAGATGGGGGCACCCACTTATCCAGACTAATGATACTAACATTTGAGGGGATCTGAAGGTTAGGTTTAGAGGATAAAAGCATGGCTTTAGCTCTTCCTGAAACAGCAGAGTGTTTTTCTTTTTGTCATTGAAAATCAAGTTATTTCTACTACTCCAAATGGACCAAAGCATGGTGGAAAAAAGACTATGAAGGTCTTCAGGCAATCTAGAATTGGTATCAATAAGCCAGAAATTTAACCAATCATGCAAAAAACAATCAAGGAAAGCAGAAGTATTGACACAAATATTAGATAAACACCACACATGACTATCAAAGGGGCAAAGAACCAAGGCATGCATAATAGACTCATGGGTGGCAGCACATCGAGGATAAGCCACATCAGCCATAAGCATTCTACTTTGCAAAATAGTTCTATCAGGGATGGAATTTCTAGCAGCCTTCCAGATAAAAATCTGAAGACGTTGTGGAACTGTTAGTTTCCAAATGCACCTCCAAAGAATGCTACTTGTAGAGGGTCTTATTCCCCTGAGAGCCAAGTAGGCAAATTTAGATGTAAATCTTCCATTCTTAGAAAGTTCCCAAGCCCTCCTTTCAGGAGTATGTAACTGGCTTAAGGGAATAGAAACAATCTTCTTAGCCGAAACATTGTCGAAATGAGTATTTAACCCGGAAGCATTCTAGGTTCTCGAATCATGATTTATGAAGTAAGAGACTTTTATACTAGGATCATAAGGGACTAAGGGATTAGGTCTACAGACCCCATGCCTGGTATCCACTTATCACACCAGGGATAAATAAACTTACCATCTCCAACAATTCAGGAAATAAAGGGTTTCTTTCATTATGTAAGGATCTCCAAGTCTAGGAACAATTAATAGGACATTTAGCATTTAGAAAATCAGTTTTTGGGAAATGCCTGGATTTTAAAATAATATCAAGTAATTAATCAGGGTTGTCAATCAATTTTCCAGGTAGTTCTAGCAATAATAGCCAAGTTATTTAACTCAACTTTCCTAAACTCAAGTCCTCCTTCAGCTTTGGGAGAGCATAAGGTATCCCAACCTAACAAATGCAGTTTTTTGTCATTAAGGTCAAGAGTTTCTCCCCACTAAAAATTAAAATATGAGAGTCCATCATTTTGCAGAGGTATTTGGGGATTAAAAAGGCCCCCATCTGATATACAGGAGTAGCCTGCACAACATGTTTCACCAGGGAGGTTCTAGCAGCTTGAGATAGAAGTTTATGATACCAGGAAGAGATCCTAGCATCCACAGACTGCAGAATTCCCATATGAGTTTGAATCTTAAATTTTTTAAAGGCTATAGGAGTACCTAAATATTTCCCACCTAATTCCCTGATGTGGATATTAAGAATAAAATACAAATGATTTTCAAATTTTCAGGAACTTTAGGACTAAATAGAATACCAAATTTATCGAAGTTAATCTCCTGACATGAAGCATGTGAGAATTGTTATGGATGTTGATAAAAAAAAATTGTCAAGAAAACATAACCAATATCTAGAAAATTTTGTTTGAAAAAACAAAACCCTGGAAACTTAGTTCATCCATCATTGTAGAAGTCTTAACATCTCTTTTTGCATGCAGGACTTCAAAATATGAAGCGCCTAAAGAATGTGTGTATCATTCTTTCCCCGGATTTGAGCACCTCGTGTCCTTTATGTTTTAGAATTACTAATTTCTCATTCCCTAGTCCAAAGCCAAAAAGGATTTTATTATGTGAGCGTACTAAAGGTCGGTGGAAATAGGTAGCATTTCATGAGATGTGTTTGTTTATCGTATGTTGGTTGCTTCAGTATTATAGGATTTTTCCACATGAGCCTTTTCATATCGCAAGATCGAAAGAAAAAAGAAAAATCTTTTGCCTGTCAATATGTAAAAAAGTTCAGCCAAAGTCGAACTAGATTGTCAGTCATATTCTCTTTTAACATGGTTATTTGTTTTGGTGTGATATGTAGTCTCTTCGAGGGATATTTTTTTGCAGCATGTTTCAGTTCCAGTGAATGGGAGACGCATAGTTTTGTTAGGATAGATGGGTTGATGCTCGAAAACAAAAATAAATCTTTGGTTCTTGCGATTTTCAAATTGTTACTTCTCAAACGCATCAGGTAAAGTTTCCAACTTCATTTCATCTTCTGGTGGTTGTTTTAGCGACATTTCTCTACTTTCATCCCCTAAAATCAATCACCTTTGGGGTTAATGATTAGCCTTGATTCTTAATATCATAATTCACTTAATTTCAGGAGCAATACAAGACAATAACATCGTAATGAGGCTCATATATGCTAATTAATTTGATCCCATTCGCAGGTGTTTACTTGGCTCTCCGTTAAAACCCGATAACTTATAAATCTTTCTATTTAAAGGACTAACTTTTTCCTGCGCCCATATTGAACGGTGAGAAAACCCATTTCACCATTCAACGGTGAACAATACCCACCTTAGAATTTCTTTAAACCACAATTGATGAAAGAAGAGCGATTCCAATTTTTCTCACAAAACTTACCCTCTTACCACGTATTATGATAACAAAAAACTGGAAAAAGAACAAGAAAAAAACGGGAAAAAAAACAAAACAATCTACAATAAAACAAAACCTAGAACCACCATTACCAGTTAAAAACAGAAGGTGATTTCAATGGAATATTCTGTAATTGTTAAGAAAAAAAAAATATTAGGCTTTCTCTTTTACTAAAAAGCTCTTTTAGCTTATGGGTTTACAACAAGAGAATTAAGAAAGAACAGAGAAGATGTTGGTTTGAGAAGAATCGAAGAAGAATAGGTTGTAGTGGGTTTTGTGTCCAGAGAAGATAATATAGGTTTATCTGAAATCAGTGGAAGAAGATGTTGGGTGCTACTGCCGGAGATTTGGGTTTTGGCTGTTGAGTTCTGCCAGCGAGAAGAAGAATTAATGGTGGCAGAATTATAGAGATAAGAAGACCATAAATCTATTAGTCAATATAGAGAGAGGATTCAGATGGGTTTTAATGAAAATTATGTGGTTGCCATTGATTTCAGTTGCCAGAATTGTGAAGAAAAGAGGAATAAGCAAAATGAGGTTGACGTGAGCCTGAACTTATTTGATTTTTAGAATCTGTTTTTGGGCTTGCCTGTGAGCCTGAATTGTGGCAGTGAGTAATATACACCTTTTAAAACGAAACATACTATTAAAATTTGAAACAATAAATAGTTTCTGGAAGTGTTGTAGAGCAATGGTAACATGGTAGAAGAAGGAGTGATTGATGGATGTGTTGAGACGAGTTTGTGATTGAACTGCGAACATGGAGACAATGGGTGTTTTTGCCTGTTTTGATTTGTGTTTAAATGATTGAATGAATGTAAGTGATTGAAAATTGCAGGGACGGAGTAATGGATGTTGAACACACACCAACAAGACTTGCTTAGATTACCAACCGAAAAATGCACGTAAGGTGCTTGATAAAATGTCTCAAAGAGTTAGCCGTGAAAGACATAGAATTGCTTTGTCAGTTCCACAAACTGACAAGCCTAGAAATCATGTTTTGGGCTTTAATGAGACTGTGGGCTTCCTCCATGATCTGATTTTGGCTTGGGGTGTTTAGGCTTGACCAATATTTAGAAATTTACTTCTTTAAAGGACTAACTCAATCGTTCCCCCACGTTGAACGGTGACCAAAATTCTCTATTTAGTTACAATATTATTATCACAAGATTATTGATTGATTACAAGCTGGTAACAATTGTAAATCTTTTTAGAGATGACATCATGGAGTCTGCAATCAAGGTTTAAGGCATCGCGACGGGGCGGGGCGAAGCCTCGTCACACCAAATCAAAAATTCTCATCGAATCGGGTGTGCAGCGCGGGTTATACGTCAATCAAGGTTTAATGTATCACGACGGAACGGGACGAAGCCCCACCACACCAAATCAAAAATTTTATTGAACCCGGTGTGTAGCACGTACATGCTAATTTTTTTTATGAAAAGTTAAATATATCGGGTGCATAGCACATACATAAATCTAATATATTTTAAAACTAAGAATATTGTTAATATGAGGGGAAAAAATTGATATGATGAGGAAAACATATGGGGGTGGAATTAAATTTTAAAATTTTCTAGAAATACCTAAGTAATTTTCCAAATGAACCATACTTTTAATCTTGACCAAAAATTAAACTCTTCCTTTTTTGTACGCCTAGAAGACCTGCCGTCATCAATCATTTGACAAAAAGAATCAATAAGAAAATAATTTTATTTAAAAGTTAAAATGTTATGATAATTATTCATCCATACGAAACCTTCGAAAAATTTAAATATTAATGTTAACTATGAAGTCATTAAATTGAGTTTCCTGGGTACTCAAACTTTCATAGTTTCCTTCTTTTTAAGTACAATTGATTAAATTGTGCAATCTCTATTTTGATTATCAAGGATTTTGATGGTGACATGATCTTTAATTATTCAATAGAAACTTTAAATCATTAAATTGATCCTTTTAATTTTATAAAAAATTTAAATTTAATTTCACCCCACATATATGCTTTCCTTTCTTCCATCTTTTTCTTTCGTCTTATTAACGGTACTAGAAACTAAATAGCACGCTAACCTAGTTTGGGTTCTCTGACACATTGGTTATCAAGAATGTGATGCAGTGGATAATAATGAAAAATAAGAAAAAAGTGATTTTGTTCAGACTTCAAATATTCCTAGGAATATCGACTATGAACATCGATAATTATTTGGACTTCGGTTTCCCGATTTTAAATAATAATCAATTAAACTTGAACAAGTTTAAGAAAATAATTCTTATTAATAAAATTCAACCGCTTAAAACAATATATGGATGACTCTTTTATAGACTTGGAAAAAATCCTAACTTGCTTGTCAAAAAAGGATGAAAAAACCCCTAGACTGACTCAAACCTTAATTTGCTATTTTTGGCAAATTTTGGTCGACCTAAAATAATGAAAGTAGTCATAAAATAAAACTATTTGCCGCAAACGGCGACCCAAACGGACTCCTAACGAAGAAGTTATTAACAAAACAAAAACTTTCCTAAATTAGCAAAACCGCCTGTTGAAACCCTAAACGATGGAATTTGGTTAAAATATGAAGACCATGCGACGAAGTGGTATGTCTTGATCGTTGACCTGTTTCCAATCAAAATGAACCCCTCTTGAGCTAAATTACGACACTCGGGTCTTTAGCCTCCAAATAGGCTATAACATGCTCATCTGCATCATTCTCCCGGGGTTGAGAGAAATTCGCCCTCAAATTTTCTTGGTCATCATCAAAATTATCACTATTATACGACACCAAGTGTTTGTCATTAAAAACATCAGAAGTCCATAAGTGACTTGGAAGCTTTAACTTGAAGGCATTAGGATTAATTCTCGCGACAATTTCCAAGGGACCAATCTTGCGTTCCTTCAGTTTGTTATACTCGCCAACTGGAAAACGATCATTTGTTAATGTTTCCCACACGAAATCTTCTACTTTAAAATCCACAACTCTGCGTTTCTTATCTGCCGCCTCCTTAAACCTTTAATTAGCTCGAAACAACTGTTCTTCAGCCAACTTGTGAACCTGTTGCAACTGTTGGATACGTTCTTCAGTACGAACTTCAATTTTCTTCAGATCAAGGACATGTGCTAAATCTAGTGGTGCTCGTTGATTGTAGCCAGAGACAACCTCGAACGGACTCATACCCAGACTACGGTTTACTGAACGATTAAATGCAAATTCATCTTGGAAAAGTTTTTGATCCCAACTCTTCGGATTGTCTCCAACTATACATTGTAGTATATCACCCAGCGAACGATTTACAACTTCTGTTTGGCCATCACTTTGAGGATGATACGCAACACTGAAGTTAAGTCTTGTATTAGCTAATTTCCACAAATTTTTCCAGAAATAATTAAGGAATCTTCTGTCTCGGTCACTAACAATTGAACATGGCAATCTGTGTAGACGATACACTTCAAGGAAAAACAATTCAGCTACCTTCAGTGCATTAGTAATCTTCTTGCAAGCAATAAAATGGGATATTTTTGAAAAACGGTCAACAACTATAAATACTGAATCATGTTCCCTATGAGTTCGAGATAAACCCAATTCGAAATCCATGATCAAATCTGTACATGGTTGAATTGGAACTTTCAATGGTATATACAACCCTGCATTAGTTGCTTTTCCTTTTGAAACTTGACAGATTCGACATCTATCCACGAATTTAGCAACTTCACGCCTCATTGTTGGCAAGTAATATGACTTCGAAATAAGTTGGAAAGTCTTATCCCTTCCCATGTTCCCCTCGTCATGTAACTCCTTAATAATCTTCAATCAGAGACTAAAATCAGGAATATACAATTAGTTACCTTTAAAGAGAAATCCTTCATGCATAAGGTAATCCCTTTGTTTGCCTGAACTGATATCATCCACAGTCTCCGTAAAGTTTGGATCTGTTAGAATATGGTTAGAATATAATCAAAATCTATTACCTCAGTTCGCATGGTGTTGAGTATCATACTCCTTCGTTTTAAGGCATCAACAACTTGATTCTGCGACCCAGCTTTGTGCTTCAGTACAAAAGTGAACTCTTGCTAATAAGCATCCCACTCACCATGTCTAGAAGAAAGCTTTTCTTGACTGTTGATGTGCTTTAGAGAATCATGATTAGAAAACATAATAAACTCGTTATGAATTAGATAGTGACGTCAATGCTTCAAGGCTTGAACTATAGCATAAAACTCCATATCATAAGTACTATAGTTGAGCTTAGAACCATTCAAATTTCCACTGAAATACGCTACTGGTCGTCCTTCCTGACTCAAAACAGCTCCAATTCCCACCTTCGATGCATCATAGTGTAGTACAAAAGGCTTGCTGAAATCAGGTAACACCAACAATGGTGCAGTTATCAGCTTTGTCTTAACAACTTCAAAGGATTCGTCATCTTCCCCAGACTATGAAAACTTTTTTCCTTTCATGCATTCAGTAATGGGTGCCATAATAGTGTTGAACTGGGAAATAAAGCGCTGGTAAAAAGAAGCGAAACCATAGAAACTCCTTACCTCATGTAATGTAGTAGGTGTAATCCAATTTATCACAGCTTCAACCTTGGAATCATCTACCTTGATTCCATCATTAGTTACGACATAACCGAGAAATAAAACTCGATTTACCATGAATGAACACTTCTTGATGGCCGCAAATAATTTCTCCATGCGTAGAACTGAGAGCACTTCTCGAAGATGTTGAACATGCAAGTCCATGTTAGTACTTTAAAGAAGAATATCATCGAAATAAACAACCAAAAAAGTACCGATAAAGGGTCTGAGTGCTTGATTCATGATACACGTGAATGTACTTGGCGCATTTTTCAACCTGAATGGCATAACCATCCACTCATATAATCCTTCTCGAGTTTTGAAATCAGTCTTCTACTCATCACCTTCATGAATTCTGATCTGATGGTACCCACTCTTCAAGTCGAGTTTGCTAAACACCTTCGCTCCACACAACTGATCTAACAAGTCATCCAATATGGGAATTAGAAAATGGTATTTGACTGTGATTTTATTGATGAATCGACTGTCAACACACATTCTCCACGTCCCATCTTCTTTGGAATCAGCAAGGCTGGTACTGCACAAGGACTTAGACTCTGTCGGATCAATCCTTTCTGTAGCAGCTCTTCCACTTGACGACGAAGTTCTTCATACTCCTTAGGACTTATTCTGCAATACGCTTTATTTGGCAAGCTTGATCCATGAACGAGATCAATACGATTTTGTATATCCCGGAGAGGTGGTAGCTCGTCCGACAACTCGTTAGGAAAAACGTCCATAGAATCCTTAATTAAAGGTTGAGTTACAATGGGGATACTACTTTCATCTTGTTGTTCTTCTTTGCCAATCAACATACAATTCACCTGCATCTTCAAACTGCTTAAACAACAAGAGATTGGTAGCTTCTCCAGTAGATGGTGTAGGTGCAATCTCTTTACTGGGTACAAGTATTATATGTACGTCGTTCTATAGAAAACTGTAGGTATTCTTATACCCGTCATGACTACTTTTCCTGTCAAACTCCCATGGACGACTCAACAAAAAGTGACAAGCATCCATACTGTAACGTCACACCATATTTTATCTTTATATTTGTTACCAATTGAAAAAGAAATCAAGCAACGTTTGTTTACCTTTACCTCATTCCCTTTTTTAATCCAAGAAAGCTTTTATGGATATGGTGTGCCTTGGTTTCCAACTTGAATCGTTTCACTACCTCTTTATAAACAATATTCTCGCAACTTCCAGGATCAATAACTAGACGATAAACTTTTCCTTCGATCGTACATGTCGACTGGAATATATTGTTACGCAACCAGCTGTCGCCCTCATCTTTACGTGGAGTGAGATGACTTTTTCTTACTACAAAGTTCACTCATTTATCTCCGACAACTACTTCATTGACAAGTTTAGAATCATCCTCATGATACTCTTCATAATCAGTTACCCAGCCATCTTCTTCACGGTCGTTTTCAGTAAAAAATACCTTGTTCGCTCGTTCTGCTTTGTGACAGTCACTAGCTTTGTGCCCAGATTCTCCGTACTTATTACACCTACTTCCAAAAGTGATAAATAGGGTTTTATTTAGTGTAAACGAAGAATTAAGTTTACTAGCAGTACTACAGTTACTTGCTGAAGATGTTGCAATATTGATACCTCAATTTGAGCTTATAAGCCCTACCTGTTTATCTATATGCCTTGCTCTATGATGTGCATCCGAAATAAGCATCAATCAAACATGTTGAGTGTATCCTGATATTGTTGAGGGAGACCACCTATATAGCGAGCGACTTTTTACTCATCTGATTCTGAAGAGTCGTTAAGAGAAAGTAGTCGATAAAACTCCTTAGTGTAATCGTCTATAGAACGTACTCCCTTGCGTAGGTTTTGCAGTTGCTGGTACAACAATCTAATGTAGTTATGTGGTAAAAACTTTGTTCTCATGTGTTTCTTCAACTTCTCCCATGATACTAACTTCTGGTTTCCCTTACGACTGCGTAGCAGCTTGTGTTGTTGCCACCACAAATTAGCCCTCCCATGAAACATAGAAGCTACCAGCAAAACTTGTTTGTTATCTGGTACTTCTTTGAATTCCAATACTTCCTCAACTGTATTCACCCAGGAGAGAAACTCTTATGATTCCAACCACCATGAAATTATGGGATCTCTATTTTTATTCCTTCCTTCCAGCGATCAGAATCCTCTCGTTGATTTATTCTACCTTCGTGATGCCCTCTAGAAAAAGGGTTGACGTTATCATCTTCTTTTCCCTACCGAAGGTTATATCGACCCAACAAATCTTGGATGTTTTCAATAAATTCTTCTCTATATCTCCATGGAATGAAACCTTCTGAACCTCCTCCTCGACCTCGACCCTGACCAATTGATACTCTTGGTGGCATCTTATCAACCCTGGAATAGACTTTGCTCTGATACCAACTGATGCAGCGGATAATAAAGAAAAGAAAGAAAAAAGAGGTTTTGTTCAGACTTCAAATATTCCTAGGAATATCGACTATGAACATCGATAATTATTTAGACTTCGGTTTTCCGACTTTAAATAATAATCAGCTAAACTTGACCAAGTTTAAGAACATTATTCTTATTAATCAAATTCAACAGCTTAAAACAATATATGGAGGACTCTTTTATAGACTTGGGGAAAAACCTAACTTGCTAGTCAAGAAATGATAAGAAAAAAAAACTAAACTGACTCAAACCCTAATTTGCTATTTTTGGTAAATTTTGGTCGACCTAAAATAATGAAAGTACTCATAAATAGAATTATTTTCCGCCAACGGCGACCCAAACAGACTCCTAACGAAGAAGTTATTAACAAAACAAAAGTTTTCCTAAAATAGCAAAAATGCCTTTTTAAAGCCTTAAACGATGGAATTTGGCTAAAATCTGAAGACTATGCGACGGAGTGGCATGTCTTGGACGTTGGCCCGTTTCCAATCAAAATGGATCTCTCTTGAGCTAAATTACGATACTCGGGTCTTTAGCCTCCAAATAGGCTATAACCTGCTCATCTGCATCAAAATGTTTGCAAGGATGTCTTCCTTTTTTTTGTAGAAGAATTGTTCCTTAGTCACATTTGGACTTAAAATATGAAGGGTATCATCACCAATGTTATTAGACTCGCGACTCGTATGAGTCACTCTAATAAATATCAAAACAATCTGGAAAGCATGTAGGAATTGGTTTTACACGGAAACGTAAAATATTCAGTTTTGAATCGTAGATTCGTTTCCAATTTTACGATTCACGATTTATTTTTCCTTGTATAAACCTTTAGCTGCGGTCACACTTCCTAAGGGTCATTCTCACCTTCCTTGATTGAATTTTTACAGTCCCACTAATGGAGGATCGATAACCTTTCTCTATTAAGAACCGTCGACCTTGCTTTTTAGCCCGCCTCCGACACCGAAGACAGTTTCCCAACGCATCAACTAAAGAACATCTTCAAAGATCACAACCAATTTAAGTAAACTGCTGTCAGAGCACCTATTCCGTTTTTCATAAGTTTCTTTATCAATCCGTGAGACTAGCAACTTGTCCCACCTCTAAGGGGTCCAAATGGCTTGGACTTGAGCAGGCTGAAAAAATACATCCAACCTTGGCAAGAATGGCGTTCTGCGGAATATATGACCCATGCTCCTTTAGGTTCCTTAAATTCCGTGGGTGGCGTAGCTACTGAGATCAATGCAGTCAATTATGTTTCTCCTAGAAGTTGGTTAGCTACCTCTCATTTTGTTCTAGGATTCTTCCTATTCGTGGGTCATTTATGGCATGCGGGAAGAGCTCGTGCAGCTGCAGCAGGATTTGAAAAAGGAATTGATCGTGATTTGGAACCTGTTCTTTTCATGACCCCTCTTAACTGAGACAGGAGATCAAATGCCTGAAGTAGGAATCAATTTGATTCCATCTTTTAGATTAGGTCATACTTAAAAAGTGTTCTTTTTTGCCAAAGTCCTTGAAGTCGTAGTTTCCGTCGAGATCATAGTGTTGGTCCTTAAGTCTTGTCGTACCCTGTCCTCAAAAAAGATAAAAGTGACGTGGTAGAAGTAAGAAACTGGATCTGTCCATTAGAGTGGATGTCAGGGCAGTCTAAATAAGAGAGTTCGGTTCAAACAGTTCGATTCAAACAGCAAGGGAAAATAAATCCGTTCTAGTAAAACGGGTCTCAGGAGTTCAATCTCAATCCAATAGTCGAGTAAGTTTCCAATCATATATACAGATATCCGAAACATATTCAAGGCTTTAAAACTTCTTAAGTACTGGTTTTTTTCTTCAATTTTTATATTAAGCAGCAATACCCTCTGCAAATGAATAATGCATGTAAGAATAACAAGCATCAAAACATTCTCAATCTATATTTCAATGACCAGATCGACATAATACCGAAAACATTCACAAAAAATCAGAAAACAACTTTTAATGCACTTGCATATCGTGATGTCAATTGAACTTGTAGTTTTGTTGTCTCTTTTTTCTTTCTCATCTCATGTATCAGAATCAGCGAAGCAAAGTCATTTTCTTCTTTTTTTAATTTTTTGGAAGAGATGGTTCTTCTAATTACGGATTTATCCGCCTTTTAAGTTACGTGAAAGGATATAATAAAATATTACCAATTTAAACATCTTACTTGCGTGTCAAATTCATGGATGTTCAATGTCAAATTTTTTCACGTGTCAAATTTAAACACTATCACATTTGACGGACCAGTCACTTGACTGGTTTTCTCACTGATAATGGTGTAGTATACTTAGGGCTGCACAGGAACCGACCCGAAAAACCGCACCCGCCCGAACCCGTTAAAACCGTGGGTTTTAAAACCGAACCCGCCCGCTACGGGTTGGTATACGGTTTTGAAAACTCAAAACCCGGTCACCACGGGACGGGTTTAGGGTAGAACCCGTCCGACCCCGCCGGTTTAAACCGTTAAATATGGACCGTTGATGAGATCAATCTTGACCGTCCATAAAAACTAAACACATTACACTACGCATGACCTAATCTAATCTCTAGCAGAAGCAGTCTTCACTTCGTGAGTTCGTTCTTCAATCTTCACTGAATCACTGTGAACCAATCTTCTCCGCCTTACTCTCAAGGCTCTCATCCTATGGTTCCATCCTTCCATGCCATCGGCCATCTCATCCAGGTAATGATACTTATTGCCCTTCTCTGCCATTCTTTCGTTTTCGATTATCAACAGCATCAAACCTCCGTTGATGATTTAGTGAACTACAACAGTAAACATATCTCATTTGGAATCTTCAATTCAATCGATTTGAAAACATGGGTTTGTTGTATTCCGTTTTAATTTTATGATTATCAATTCAAATTGTCCAAATTGATCAATTAGGATAAAAATATGAAGAACTAGGGTTAACTTTGAAATGATTCTATTTCCACAGATAAGTGTTTAGTTCAGTTATTAGTCTTGCATTTACCCTGATTATGCATTTGTCTGTTCCTCCTAATCTCCATCTCTTCATTTTAAGTTTTAAAAGACAATATCTACACCAACAGGTAAACATTCAAATCACTTTCGATTAGTAATTTTTATTAGTATTGATTTCATTATTCAAAAATTGATCTGTTTCTTCTGATACTAGACTGCAATTTCTGAAATTATAATGAGTTTTTATTGTGGATTTCTACGGTAATTAATGATAGAAGATTCTTTATCTGGTCATTGGGATTTAGGATTTATTTGCTTCTAATTAAATAATTCCGTTGAAGTAATACTGATTTGAGATGACTGCAAATGTAAGTGGTTGAAATTGTTTTCTCTGTTCTGATTAGTGATTGAATTTTGTGTACATTTATCTTTGAAATTGTTTACTTAAACTGAGAAAGAGTGCTCAGATCATGTACATGATGACTTCATAGACTTGTACCAATTGCAGATATGACTGTGAGTCTGTGACTACTGATTAGTAACATATGAGGTAATAGGACAGGGATATCATATATACTTGCTTTGATACTTAGTTAGGCGTGTGAGTTATTTGATACAATCAGATATCAGTTGTATTTAAAGTCACCACATGTAATGTAAAGAGAAGTTTAATAGATGAGATGAGGTCATAGAGAGTCTTGCTACATAAGTATGAGTAATGGCTTAAGTTTGATTCTCTCTAGCTAGAACTGTTACAGTTGTTGTTCGAGAGTTTACTAAGTTTTACCTCATTGTTTATCAAAGTTTCTCCATTCTTTTTACAGGGAAAGGCAAAGCCAGTGATATTAGCCATTTTTTACTTCTTTCAGCTGAACCCACAAAATTCAAAGAACTAATCAGTGATCAGGGATGAAATAAACCCTGTTACAAGCACAAAATGAGAAGAAAAAACCAACTGGGCAAGTTAATGATAGCTAACATAGACTTGACTTCATAGGAAGAGAATTGATTAGATAGTACTGTATGATGGGTAATGAAATGATAGTACTACTTTTAGTTGTTGACCTGTGCGTGCCTGAGTAGTTTTATGTTTGGTTCTCCTTATTATGCAATAAGTTGTTATGATCAATTCTTATGTAGCGTCATTAGATAGGTGAGTTTTCATACTGCCGTGTTCGATTTGTAGTACCTACGAAGCACGTCATTATTGTTCTAAGTTAACACATATTCTAATAATATTTTTTTTATCTATCATTTACATTTTTACATTTTCATTATAGAATTTATGGAAAGTGAATCATCAAGTGCTCAAAATGGGAAAACATCGTCACTAAATTCAAAAACTAAGGTTGAAATTTAACACTATCATGCAACATATTGGGGTATAGATGCAGGTGTTTATGGGTGACATATTGCATGGTGATGATAAGGTTGAAATTTAACACTAACACTATCATGCAACATATTCCTGGATCGTTGACTTCCAATATGTTGCATGGTAAAAGAAAGAAACAAAAACTAAGGTTGAAATTTTGAAACTCCTGCTACTAAAAGTACATACAACTTTAAAGAAATTACATTTTTTTTTCGGTTTTATACTTTGTAGACTGACGTTGTTTGCCTGTTTGGTGTTTTTTGTTGTTTCTTATGAGGCTTAATGGGTGATTCATCAACTCAATCTCTATCTGTAACTAGCAAAATGTCAAGTACACCTGCATCTATACCTGAAAGTCAAAATGAATCTACTAGTGGGGCACCTGAAAATCAAATTACATGTCAAACTAGTTCCGAAGATGTAGCCCCAGTTGCAAATGCAGAAAACAAGAAGTCAAGATCCTTTTCTGGTGTATGGGTGAAGGACTTTACAAGACTTGATCCTAAGACTGCACAATGTAATCATTGTAAAAATAAGTTCTCTGCACCGGCTAAGAATGGGACTTCTAGCTTGAGGGGTCATGCAGAAAGATGTTCTAAGAATCCTGATAGGAAGAAGGAACAGAAAAGTCTCATGTTTCCCCCTCCAAAACCAGGTGAAAATTCTAAACTAGTTGCTTCCTTTTATAGTTATGATAGATGCAGAAGAAGATTAGTAGAATTTATAATTAAGGAAGAGTTGCCATTTAGATTGGTTGAATCAGAAGGTTTAAGGGCCTTGCTTCAAGAGCTTGAGCCAAGATTCAAATGCCCTGGTCGGATGACAATTTACAGAGACCTTTTAACCATCTATAAAGAAGAGAAAGAAATGTTGAAGAAGTATTTCAAGGCAAGCAAGCAGAGAGTTTCACTCACAACTGACACATGGACATCACCGAACAATTTTAACTACATTTGTGTTACAGTTCATCATGTGGATCAAAATTGGAAGTTGAAAAAGAGAATTATTATGTTTTGCTTAGTTAAGGGTCATTCTGGTAAAGCAATTGGTCGGATGTTAGAGAAATGTTTGATTAGTTGGGAACTTGAGGATGTTTTTGCGGTGACACTTGACAATGTTAATGCTAATACCGTTGCAATTGATCACTTAAGGACAACTGTGGTTGGTTGGACAGGTGCAGTCGAAAGAGCAGCGTACTTGCATGTAAGACTATTAATTTATATAGATGATTTAATTTGTAATACATCAACTGCAATTTGAAATTGCCAATTTCTAATATTATTTAACTTTTCATTCTTAACAGGTAAGATGTGCTGCCCATGTTCTTGCTCTTGTTGTAAAAGATGCAATACTTACATACAACAAGTCGATTAAGAGGATCAGGTCAGTGATTAAGTATGTTTGTAGCTCTCCTTCTAGGTTGGCTAAATTTAGATACTATGCTTCTTTAGAAAAGGTTGAATGCAAGAAAGGCTTGGTCTTAGATGTCAAAACTAGGTGGAATAGCACATATCTTATGTTAGATGCTGCAGAGAAGTATGAAAGAGCTTTTAATAGGTTAGCAAAGGATGATAAAGAATTTCGAAAGAGATACATTTTTCCAGAAGATAAATTTGATGTTTTGCCTGATATTAGTAGTTTTGAATCTTTTGAAATAAATGCAAATAACATTGAAGTTTTATCTTCTAGTTTTGAATCTTGTTCTGAATCTGATAATGAAATTGAGAATACTAATGCAAGAGGCAAGAAGCAGAATCAGAAAAAAAAGAAGCCTAAGCAGCATGCTCCATACCTTGAAGATTGGTCGTATGCCAGAGGTCTTGTAAAGTGTTTGAAGGTATTTTTTGATTCCACTGTAAAATTTAGTGCTTCATCACAAGTTACAACACATAATTTCTTATGGCAATTGACAATCATCCATGAACAATTAGTTGCTTTTAGAGATTATCGAACACAAGATTCTTACATTACACGCATGGCTGCTCTCATGTTTAGAAAGTACAATAAGTATTAGGATAGGTATGGAGATATGAATTCTGCCATGTTTTTTGCCCGGGTGCTTGATCCAAGATCGAAAGAAAGTGGATTAGAGTTTGTGTTTGAATGCTTGTATGAGAAAAATTATGACAAGATTAATAGTACTATGATAACTGTGAAACAAGAACTTGTGAGACTCTTTGAAGAATATAAGTCTGTTTATTCAATTATTGAGGACGGGTCAACTATTGGGTGTACTAGTAGTATAGATGACACTACAATTGGTGTAGATGATTCAATTGAGGCTATACTTGAGTCAAGGGCGAAAAGACATAGGAAAAACCCATCTGTTGAGGTGAGGTATTTGATGGATGATTGTGTATCAAGTGATCCCAATTTTGACATATTGGCTTGGTGGAAAGCCAATAGTACAAAGTATAAGATTCTCTCACACATGGTGAAGGATATACTAGCTATACCCGTGTCTTCAGTTGCGTCTGAATCAGCTTTTAGTACAGGAAAGCGTGTGCTTAGTCCATGGAGAAGCTCTTTATCTCCTAGGACAGTTGAGGCATTGCTCTGTACGCAAAGCTGGTTGGAAAAGCCCATTGCTCTTGATTTTCTATGTGACTATGTACCGGATGATAGCTTCAGCATTGAGGAAGGTATGAAAAAAATTATGTACTGCTTTTTTGTTCTTCAATCGTTTGCATATTTGTTAACATACCTTTTATTTCCGGTTCTTGCAGAGTTATTGGGTCCCATGACAGAGATCTTTGATCCTTGATCTATGATTGATAAAGGGAGGGGGATTTAAGTGACTCAATCATACATATCCGCGAGTGCATCTTTGAACTTTGATCCTATCTGTTTTGAATTCCATTTTAACTTAAGTGACTTTGTATGTTTTTTTTAATGTCAGTTTGAACTTCATTTTATGAGAGTTACTCATGGTAATATTGTTTGTTTTTGTTGTTGTTGTCTTAAATTTTATAATACTGCTTTTTTTCTTCTTTTTTTCATGTTTTTTTTTCTTTTTTTAGTGGCTGTTTTGTTGTTTTTGTTGTCTGCACGGGTTAACCCGCTCAAAAAACCGAACCCACCCGACCCGCTGCGGGTTAAAACCGACCCGACCCGCCTGAGGACGGGTTGGTATACGGTTTTGATTATCAAAACCCGCCTGTGGACGGGTTGGTAGTTGGTTTTACCCTAAAACCGACCCGCCCGCCCGTTGTGCAGCCCTACGTATACTTATTTTTTTAAAATTTTAATTTAATATCAAATTCATGTATTGTGATTCGTGAAGTATATGTTTATGCGTCATGTTTTGTGTGTTTGTGACACTTTACGTTCCAGAGTATCTTAACACTTCAAGATGCGTACATACGTTATTCGTGTATCTAATTTATTTAATTTAGAAGGATGATATAGGGGATCCCATATCAATAGAGGGGCTCCCAGTTGAGCCAAGCTGACCTAATTTTACGATAAGGGATGTCCTAGGGGTAAAGTTAAATGTCCATTTTACCCTTTACCCAATAAAAAAAATACAAATTTATCCTTTAATTAAAATCTTTCCATCTCCTCCATATCTTCTCCTTCTCCATTTTAATCAAATTTCTCCATCGAATCAAAATTTTATCGCCGATTAAACTCCCAATTTCGTGATGAAGAATACTAATAAATGTGTAGAAAGTAGTAGTGATGACAATCCGGATAAAACTAAATTACACTAACTAATTTGATGATATCACGATTTGAAAGATTGATTTTTTGTTGTTCAGAGAAACTTACGGTTGGGTTTCATGTCGAACCCAACCGTAACACCAAGAACACTGAAGAACACCATTTTTGCCCAGATTTACGGTTGGGTTTTCAACCAAACCCAACCGTAACTAATTTGTTCTTCATATTACGGTTGGGTTATTAAACAAACCCAACCGTAACTTCAAATGTAGGAGATGAAGATTCAATTAAAATTTACGGTTAGGTTTTCAACCAAACCCAACCGTAACTAATCTTTAAACCCCAATTTTAAAATTAGATAAATATATTTTGAGATTTTTTTCATTTCTATCTTGTAGAGAATTGAAAGATGGAGCTAACCCAAAAAAAATGAGGTCAATGAGAATTGATCAAAACGGTGACATTTTTATTTATATCTAGGAAGAATTACGGTTGGGTTGGGCCAATAAACCCAACCGTAACTCTGGCCTCTTGGAGGCCCAAAATGCTCAGAGTTACGGTTGGGTTTATTGGCCCACCCCAACCGTAATTTCTTCCTGGATACAAATAAAAATGTCACCGTTTTGATCATAACTCCTTCATACGATGTCCGATTGACCTCATTTTTTTTTGGGTTAGCTCCGTCTTTCAATTCTCTACAAGATAGAAATGAAAACTAATTCCAGATAGAAATATTAATCCTAACGAAAAAAATCTCAAAATATATTTATCTAATTTTACAATTGGGGTTCAAAGATTAGTTACGGTTGAGTTTCAAGGCAAAACCCACCCTTAACTATATGATGAAACATGCACTAAAGCTAACAGAATTAGTTATGGTTGGGTTATAAGCCAAAACCCAACCGTAAATTCTACTTTGAACTCAAAATTGGATTGTCTAATTTTTGTGTTTTTCGGTTTTTCTTTGTTTGAATGACCCAATTTACCTTTAATCTAGTTAAAATGATTGAATAATTTCAAAATTTTGATTTTAACACTCAAATTTGACCTCAAAAACCAATGCTCAAAAGGATGAGTTACGGTTGGGTTTTAAGGCAAAACCCAACCGTAACTCTGTGTTGCAATGGTGTTCTTCATTTTCTTCCAGTTACGGTTGGGTTTTCAACAAGACCCAACCGTAAGTCTGGATGTTCTTAGGGTTACGGTTGGGTTCGACATGAAACCCAACCGTAACTTTCTCTGAATCACAAAAAATCAAACTTTTAAATCGTGATTTCATCTAATTTGAGCCATAAAAAGATCAAGAATTTAATCTAGAGGTATCTAAATGCTACTATGGTTGATTGAATCAAAATCTAGGGTTTAAAAAAAAAACGACTAAATTTTCTTAAATTTCATCTAGTTTTTCTTCCCACAAAACATAAATTAAAAAAAAAAAAATTGAATTCAATTCGAGTAAGTCAAAGATTATGTTTAATTAATCATGATTAGCTTAATTTAATCTTAACTAATTAATGTTTATTAAGATTACTAATCAGGGGTGATTTGGGTATTGTGAAAATATTATGGATAAGGGATTTTTGAGTTTTACTTCATAGTGTCCCTATTTCGTCTTATTATTGGAACCCCTCTATTGATATGGGAGTCCCTATATCAGCCTTCTTAATTTACATGTCAAATTCATGTATTGTGAAGTATATGTTTATGCGTCATGTTTTGTGGGTTTGTGACACTTTATATTCCTAAGTATCTACATTTTAAGATGCGTACATACTATATTTGTGTATCTAATTTTTTTCTATCTGCATAGGAAAATTAATTGTGAATTTACTATTCGGTCCTTGAAAATGGAATATCAATTATTTTTTAATTCACAATTTCACAACCTTAATCATCACTAAAGAACATTATATACCCATTAGTCACAAAATCACTAAACAACATTATATACCCATTTGTCACAAATGTCTAGGATGGCCTATTATTCTTTAGCAAAATTTGCAAGGAATTAAGGTACATATCACATAAGGAATCGAAAGAATAGGAAATCGGTTGATCTTAAAGTCCGCCTATCTATTAGATGCATTCTATATAACCTCCATTCTTTTTCCATTCTTTTAAGATTATCATTATCCATCTAAATTTTTTTTTTTCTTTTTCTTTTTTTGCACGACTGCGTCAAAACAAGGAAAATAAACAATTAAGGAGAACTAGGTTAAGAAAATTTTTGATGAAATAATGGACATTGTATATTTGAATCAAAAACATAAAAATGTCATGTTTCTCACTTTTGTCTCTCTATCTATCTCCTTGACTCCGTCTCTCCATGTGGAATTATAGTTGTATGGAACTGTTTGGGCCGGTTAATATCCATGAACAATCTCAGAGCATTTGTTTCTGAACCAACGAAAACCTCTACAGATAGAAGATTTAACCTTTCCTTCAACAGAATAAGATTTATATTTAACAACTCTTTTTCTTCTCTTCATTTCTGGATCATTAAAACTCCACGAAGTAGATGAACAAGACTTCGTTGATGAATTCTTTGATGTTGTCGAAACTCCACGTGAAGAATGATTAGTCTGCGAAGAAGCAGTTGTCGAACCATGATCATGACAGCGTGAATTATTATTCATTTGTCCATTATAGCTCACTATCTCGAAGTCCCGGTCAAAACCACCGTATGCTTGGTGATCTGACCGAAACTCGGCCATCTCCTTTTCTCTCTCTGATCAAAAACTTTTTTGAAATCAAAATTTGGTAAAGAAGACGGAGTTTTAGGGAGAGAATCATTTGGGTTTTGAATGGTGCTTACATCTAAAGAGAGAAGACAACGGAAATGAAAAGCATCACCATTCGTTCCTTTAAAAAGGAGGCTATTATTGGAAATGCTTAAATTTGGAAAACAGGGTCCATTTTCCACAGAAAGAAAGGTACAAAAATTTTGGTGTTTCGAATTTTTGGCGTGTGAATCGTGTGAATACAGGGAATAGGGGATTTGCCTTGCACGACTAACATAGATTCCAGAACGGGCATAAAAGTTGGGAATATAAGGGGATGAGAACATGAGATCGTGCAGTGCATGCTCTTAGACTTTTGTATCCACGGTGGGATATTTAGTTGGGCAGGAATAATGGGGCTACCAAAAGAAAGCACCCTTAGCAGATACAAATAGATGAGGAGAAATAATAGAAATCCTCATACCTAACCCGATGAATCAACCACCATGAATCGAGGGGTTTTACTAAGCAGGCAATTCCACTAGACACAAACTTTTGGTAGAGTCGAACAGGTTTATATAACAATCAAGATTCATCTTGATTTAGCCCTCGGTTCTAAATCTCAATCTGTCTTCCGTTTTTCTATGTCTCATTGTCTCATTTTACGCCTTACAGGAAAAATACAAAGCGGAGGAAGTGTCCAACATTCTTATCTGTATCCCAAATTCTGAATCTGCATACTGGAATAAACGATAAAACAATTCCGAGCAAACATCTCATTCACCTTGCTTTCTAGTTTAGTTATTTGCTAGTGTTTTTAGATTCTCCTTTCTTTTTTTTTATTACACTTAGTTTATTTCAAAAACTCTATTGAACTTAATGGAGTAATAATTTCATGGAAAATGGAAATCATGAGTTGATGGTGGTAATGGTGTTTTTTGGGTTACTGGTGTACGATAGACAAAAGCAATTCCGTTTTTGTCACGTCAAAATTATCACTTTCATAGATCCAAAACATCAATTGTATGAGTGCTTAAATATTTAATCTTAAATTTGTTTTATTTCTGGTGTGATATTTTGGGTGTTGGTAATTGTGTGTTGGGGATTGATAATGGTGTTGGTAATGGTTCTTTTTTGGGGTTAATGGTATACGGTAAAAGATCATTGTAATCTTGGTGACTGTGATCAGGATATGGCTTCTAATGGTATTTGGGTGGTGAAGACGACGGATTTTTTTCAAGTCTTTGAGGGTAATTAATTTCAACAGTAACGAATGTTGTTGGGGGTAATGGATAAACGTTTGTTTAGGGGTGATTCATATTGATGTTGTTTGTGGTGATGATGATGGTTTCTCTATTTGGTACACTTAGCTTGGTAATCATACTTTAACGGTAGTAATGGTGTCCCAGGAGCTCAGCAACGATGGATTTGCAGCGCTACTGGCTATAGTGCAATCCTGATGAAGCGAAATTAAATTAGGGCATTAACGACTTATGAGTTTTTTTTTCTCTTGTACTTCGGACTTTTTTCTTTTTACTTTTTTCTTTTTTTATTAGTGTAGTTTTTCTTTTAATTTTTTCGTTTATCATATTTTAGTTTGTGTACTTAATATTTACTACATGTAAATTCTCTGTCCATGAATAAAATCTAATCTTCCAATAAAAAAAAATGTAAAAGTTTGCTGGGCAAGACAAATCTGTGACGCCCTGAATTCTTATTCCTTTATAATTTTTGGGTGTTTAAATTTTTTGCATGGATGATGCTTGCCCCGAATTAATGTACAGTCTCCTTAATAAATATATATACATATCAGACATATGTCTAATAGAGAGGGCACTAGGAGCATTCAAGTATTTGGTATGGTATAATTAAAATAAAAGGGGAGTTTTTCTTCTTTTTTCATTTTATTTTTTTGATTTCTTGCTTTGAAAAATATTTAGATGGGGACATATGAAACGGATGTAGTTTCTCTTCTTTTATTCTCCTTTTTCTTTCTAATGGTTTATGATATTTTTTTTCAAATCAAAAGTTGATGAGATTAGGGTTAGAAAAATCATCAAGTAGATTGATTCAATCTATGAAATTGGTTTGCAACAAAGGTATACTTGATGAGTTCGTTTTAAACTTGAATAAATTTGCATTTGATTTCATCCCTAATACAAATATGAGAATTTAGGGTTCTTATGAAATTTGGGGACTTTTCATAATGCATTCATTCAGAATTCAAGTCATGTAAATTATCTATATGGGTTTGTTAGTTTCACCCAATCATTTGTGTTGAAGAGATGTGCTCACTCTTATAATTTCTCTACTTGTAAACCTTAGAGTTCTTGTTTTTATTCTGCTGATATATTAAGATCCAATGGTTGGATTATGTTAAAATTTATAGATGTAATACTTCATTGTGTGGTTGAAGTTATATAAAATTTTCAAGAGGATCAGGTTACTAATTCAAAAATTGGATAAACTGAGATTGCAGTATGCAGAATTCAGACCCTGGACCGTTAAGTGTTTTTCATATTCCTTATTATTATTTTATCGAATAAATCTGAAATTTTAGTATGATGTTTGTATATGTGTACTCAACCAACTGTAAAAATTTCATGAAGTTATGATCACTTTAGGTATCCCAAAGTGTAGGAGAATCGTGACTGAATTCTGAGCGTTAATACTGAAAACAACCACGTTAAAATGTGTATATCTTTTTAATGAACCGTAAGAAATCGTTGAATTTTGAATATGTTGTAGTGCGATAAGTTATATGGATGTTGTAAGATTTTCACAATGATCAGGTGATCTTTGATAACTCAAAGATTCGATAAACCATGACTGCATTTTGAGAAGCAGAAATCTGGTGCAGTCCCGTTATCCTTCGTCATCTCATTATGTGTTCATCGGAATGAGATGAAATTTTGATATATTACTTATAGCAATATGGTTTACTTACTATATAACTTTCATGAGGATCAAATGATTGTAGGTACTCAAAGGGTGGTCATTTTGAGACTGAATTATGCAGTTCTTAATGTTAATAAAATCCTGACTTTATAGGAATGTTACCTACTCCATACTCACCCAAATGAGTTCCCTATTTATACATGCTTGTTTAAATAATCTCTATTTTTATTTCAGTTTGTCATACTTTAAGAGCATCTTAAGTTTATGATGGTAATAAAAATTCCATAACACATAGTTATTCTTTATGTTGCACTTGAATCTATTATTACCTGTTAATGGATTATGAACACGATATTTTTATTACCTTGTATACCATCTTAGCTAGTTGTGGAAAGGTTCATTTTGACTTCTTGGTATTGAAATAACATACAAACCTTATTATTTGAATCATGAATAAACATCCTCTTGTTGAGTTTTGGAATCATTTGTACTTCCATGAGCTGGATTTGAATGACGATTGACCAGTTGTAGATGGTGAGTTTTTTGACAAGGGATAGAATTGTAAAATTTCCCTCTGCATAGCAGCAGGAACATAGAAGTATATACGCATATTTATGCGCATATTCCTAGCTTTATATCAAAATTCAAAATATTGTATCTCTACTTATATATTCCGTAAGAGAATTAAGAATACAGTTTCTCTAAACAACTACAGACATTCTAGACTGATCTTGTAACCTCTCTAATATCCACAATATTTATGCCATATCGAATCAGTCTCAAGTCGCATAAATTCCACGGCTGAATTCCTTGAACTCATCTTGAATGTGCATTGATGTTCCAATAACATCCATCGAATCTGGGAATAACTAATGCTTAATCCCCAAAGATGCATTTTAGCATAATACCTTGTTCAAAAAGAAAACATCACAAATTGCTGCCATGAACTTAAAATATGCCTCTTTAGTATTTGCTTAAGGACAAGCCACAAATTATTCGTCGTTCCTCTTGGACGCTCCACACGCAAAGAGCAATGCCTCCAAGACATAGTGTGCCTCTGAGCTAGGCTAACCCTATCTTTTTCATGCGCTAAGCATCAGGCTATCAGTAGCCTCGCTAAAGCAACGTCCAGGGACACGTCATTTTTTTGCTGGCTAAAACCAGCACTAGCTTTTTTGCTAGCAGTATTCTAGGGACGCATTACCCTTTTGCGCGTAGGAGATAGCGCTAGCTCGCTAGCCCCTCCTGAGTGAAGTTTTATCTTTTGCGCCTAAGATGCTAGCGTATTATCCTTTTCCCTAAGAATCTAGCACATTAGCATTGTGCCTAAAAAGCTAGCGTATTAGCTTTTGGCCTCACAAGCTAGCGTATTAACCTTTGGACTAAAAGGCTAGCGTATTAGCCTTTGCGCTGAGAAGATAGCGTATTAGCCTTTTCCCTAAAAAGCTAGCGCATTAGCATTGTTCCTAAAAAGCTAGCGCATTAGCCTTTGGCCCAAAAGCTAGTGTATTTTCCTTTGCGCTAAAAAGATAGCGCATTAGCCTTTGCACTAAGAAGCTAGCACATTAAAATTAGTGTTGAGAAGCTAGTGATAGATTGCTAGCTTCCCTTGGAAGCGTATTAGCATTTGTGCTAAAGAGCTAGCGCTAGCTCTGCTTGTTGCTTCTCTTAGAACTGCGTCATTCTTTTTTAGCGATGGTTTAATGCCAGCACTAGCCATATATGCTTATCTAATAATCCTTCTTGCTTAGGAACCTCCTCGCAATTTTGGCCTCAAACACTGCCAGAATTATGCCTTGTCGCTTCTAAGATGACTTCTGGCTATTAAGACATCCATGTTACTCTTAAGTTAATACATGACCACTGAACTTACGAGAATTGACACTAATCAGTTTGATTATCAATTCAATGAATTGCGCAACTTGCCTCACTTACTTAGCGAGTCATTGAATTGACTTAACATAATCAAAACAATAGTGGCTCATGACTCCACTATCATTCTACGAGATATCAAATACACCACATGAGGAAATTATCATTGGGGTATTTTTCTGGAGGTCTACGACAATCGTGCGTTGTGACAACACATCTACGAACAAGAAGGTAACAAGTAAAGGGACAGTTACAAGACATTTGAGAGTACGGGAAGTAGTGGTCATACAAGTCCTTCCTATTTTTTGGACATCACTCCACAATCGTTATTCCTCTACTTCTTTTGTAACTTCCACCACTTACAATAAATCAATGTATCTCCTCAGAAATATAAATAGATGGCTTCATCTATTCGAAAGAAGAACAAGATAAAACTAAGAGACAACATATACATAATTATCGATTCATCCCAGAGATAATTCATTCTTCTCTACACACTGAAATTACTCATCACACTGAGATTTCTAAACCTTCTTTGTTTCCCTCCCCTAAGACCTACCTAATATTCTCCATCTTTTGTGATCGAAGCAGGACGTGAACGGCCATTTCTTGGTTTAGGCTCGTCATGTTCGAGCTTCATCTTTTGAACCTATATAAAAGTACCATTTTTCAGTACATTTGTTTTCACCCTAAAACAATTGGCGACCACAACGGGAGATCATCCTCTCGATTACAAAGCCAATGTCCAGTTATTCAAAATGGTGGATCTTAGGTCTGAAGTGGTTACAACTATCTAGATAGTTACTGCTATGGAAAGCAGTTCATACTATCTTGCACAAGAGATGATTGCTACTTACCAGAGTAGTTCATATCATCTACTAAAAGATGGTTACTATTTTTGGTAGTTCATACTGTCTAAAAAAAATCGATAAACTATGACCGTGCTTGATCCCCTCGAGCTACGGAGGAGGGTACGTAGGAAGCCGCCTAAGCGGTTCAGCACATATGATGGAGGTTGTCTATATTATTTGAAAATGGTTGGTTGTTGCTTGGAAGTTCATACCATCTAGTTAGAAATGATTGTCGTTTTTTAAGACAATTCATATCATCTGAGATGGTTTCATATGGTGGAAGTTCATACCATCGATCTATAGATGATTGCACTCTCTTGATTAGTTCATATCATCTGAGAGAGACGGTCTTTTGAGCTTGACATAGTACTATGGGTTTGCCAGGAAATCCGTCAGGAACGGTGGTTGGTATCCGACTACCCCCAGCATTGGGACTGATCACCCCTTACCCTTCAGGGACGGTGCGCGTTTTCAGGTTTGCTAGCACCCCATTATTATGGGAACCCATAAATACGTCAGGACGGTGGTTTGCATCCGAATGCTCTGGCATTAGATTTTTTGGTCCTCACAGTACTACGATAAGAATCTCTTATCATGTTCGATGACCTTTTTATATTTATGGACTCTTTTGGGATTCCTGGGTATGTGGTATGGGACACATGCTCAGAAGGTCCTAATTAACTTCACGTCGGACCTTATGAGATTTTTGAGTATTATGGTATGGGACATATGCTCAGAGAATCCTAACCCTCGAATCAATGAGATTTCTGTTCAGCAGAGTCTCAGTATCTAAAGTTTGGTGTTACTGTTTTAGGGTCAAAAGTGAGAGACTAGTGAGAGCCTCCTCCTATCCGCAGTAGACTCACTTCCCCATAGAAGAGAGAGAAAAATCCCCCCTTTTTTATACTATCCATATTCCTTTTTATAGACTTTCCTTTTTTACCTCCTTCTAACATATGTCCTCTCAAATCCCCTAGTATTACCAAAGTGCCATTCCCAATCATATCCTTAACTTCTCCTTTATTTCTTCTTTATCCTTATATTTCTATCGGTATTTCTTATAAGAGCTTGGGCTTAGTCCCCAAGTCTATAGATAATCATGGTTTTAAGCCCAGTTAATAGAGGTGACTCCCCTTATCAAAGGGTAGTCACTTTTCAGGTATTAACATTAGTCTATGACTGTTGAGGAGGCGTAGTCTCGTCAACAGTCATAGCAGTTGATAAAATATTACTCAAGGCATGTATATCGTTTAAGTACGAATTAACTAGATTTACGCAAGTAGGAGAGGGGTATCCTTAGCACAATATGTGATAAAAGCGTAAAACTTTGATAGAATTAGCGGGTCTATAATGTAGTCCCCATAAATCAAAGCGAATAGATTTTGCATCAGTTCAATTTAAATCATGCCCGATTGTTTTAATGTTTAACGTACTCACAATTTCCAAGGAATAAAAGTTAAAGGTTGAGAGAACGGGTGGCGGTGACACGCTATCGTGTTTTCCCAAGTTAATTTGGGTTTTCAATTTCCAAGGCATGGTTTGGTATTCAGTCTCCAGTGTTGAAAATTTTATAAGGAGCAGTTGGTTTTAGTGATTTAAAGGTCTGTATGAATGAAATTCTTTTAAGATGCCAATTGGGTTTCGATATCGACTAGTAATAATCTTGCAAGTGTTGTGAACTCAGCGTATGACTATGAACGTTTTTTTTAAAGCACTTTGTGTCCATTGATTTTTGTTATTTTCTATTTGAATTTGTATTACTAGTCCGCTCGCCTCGCCTTTCCCCTCAAAGCCAGTACGATGGAGACAAAGCGTATTTACTATTCCCTCCCCCCCCCCCCCCTCCCCATTTTTTTAAAGAGGAGGAGAGCAGCAAAAGTAAGTGTAACCATTGGATTTTTGTTATTATAATCCCCGTGCGGTTGGTAGTTGTTGAGAGAATGAGATTGAAAATCAAATTGATCACCATAATATGTATGGTCTTGTGAACCATATGTGTTGTTCCCAAAAGGAAACATCTTGAAAAAACTTATGCACATAACTAGTTTATAGAACTTACCTCTTGTGCTAGACAAGCGATGAATACCACTAACCAATTGTGAGCACGCAAAAATAATGATTGATTGTACCTGAAAATAAGATTCTAAGCAAAAAAAAAAAGTAAAATCTAGGATTGAAAACTAAATGCAAATTAGAAAATTAAATAACAACTAGAACTATTGAATGTTCCCCGGCAGCGGTGATAAACAGGTTCGTTCCTAAGAGAGCGTTGAGTTAAAGTTGTTAATAAGTTTCTGAAAATAAACTAATGCAAATATATGAAAACAAATAAAATAATGCAAATATGAGGATGAGGATTATTAAGGAGTCTTTCTCCACTAGTAAATATGAATACAAGTGAAATTTTCTTCAAAATACGTTTACTAAAAACCATACATATTCTTCACGGAATTTCCTCATTGTTGCTCTATTCTTTGTTTCATCTCTCGAGTCCAACTACCACCTAAAGAAACTATCATTGTTCGACCTAGATTTAGGTTTATCTTAAAGAAAAAGAACCTGAGCACCCCTCACTTGGATATGGGACATCCTTATTTTAGTTATTGATTTAAATTCAGTTGGTTGTCCCTTAGTAGATCTTCTTTTAAACACAATTGAGACTTTTGTGCTTGATAACTTCAATTCCAACAACGCCTAAGCTTCCCAAGCAATGTATTTAGCTTATTTTATCTTCTTTTACTCCAAATGACTCCAAATTACCTACAAAATAGAAAACAAGCGTAATATATACAAAATATAGAGAAAATAACAAAGAAAGCATAATCAATTGATAATAATTAAGGTGTTTTAGGCACCTATCACTCGGCACCGAGGCCGGCTCATTTCGTGTCTAGATTATACTTCTCTTTGGAAGGGGCAACTCTGACTTCTTTGTGGAAGGAGCGTATGATAACTCTGACTTCTCTGTGGAAGAAGCGGCTCTGACTTCTCTGTGGAAGGAGCGTATTGTGACACTAACTTCTTTATGGAAGGAATAACTCTTACTTCTCTGTGGAAGGAGCGGCTCCTACTTCTCTGCGGAATGATCGGGGTTCTTTCATGTCTCGCTCGGCATTGAAGCCGACTATTTCACATCTCGCCCAGCATCGAGGTCAACTTATTTCATCTCTAACTCGACATCGAGGACGGCTTATTCCATTCTCGCTCGGCATCGAGGTCGACTCATTGCATATTCATATCCCGCTCGGCATCGAGGCCAGATCATTTCGTGTCTAGATTTTACTTCTCTTTGGAAGGGGCGCCTCTGACTTCTCTGTGAAAGGAGCGTATAATTATCTAGACTGGGATGGAGGCCGCTTAGGCTGTTCCCATCGTCACAGTCGTAATTGTATAGACTGGGATGGAAGCCGCTTAGGCTGTTCTCATCGCTTAAGTCATGATTTTTTAGACTGGGATGGAGGTTTCTTAAGCCATTCCCACCACCGCAATCATTAATTTTTGTGCTCATTGTGGGGTGCTAGCTTGGTCGAACAAGGGCGTTTTGCCCTCTGCCGCTCTTATGACCATTTTGTGTTGGGTGTTCGCTTGGTCAAACAGGGGCACTTTGCCCTATGTCGCTCTTGTGATCATTTTATTTGCATGTCTTGGACTAGGATGGAGACCTCTTAAATCGTTCCCACCGTCGTAGTCATGATTTTTGGACTGGGATGGATGCCGCTTAAGCCGTTCCCACCACCACAGTCATTAATAGGTGTTGGCTTGTTTGAACAAGGGCGCTTTTTCCTATGCCGCTCTTGTGACCATTAATGTTGTGTATTGGCTTGCTTAAACAAGGACGCTTTGCCCTCTACCATTCTCATGACCATTGATGTTTGATGTTTAGATTGGTCGAACAGAGACGCTTTACCCTCTACCCCTCTTGTAACCATTTATTTGCATGTTTTGGATTGGAATGGAACCCACTTAAACCATTCCCACCGCCACAGTCATGTTTGATTTTGTTTTGGATTCGGATGGAGGCCTCTTAAACCATTCTCATCGTCGCAGTCGAAGATAATATTGATGCATATGGGATTTTTTGATGCTTTTACGCATACTTCGCTAAATAAGATAGTATTCTATACCTATGACTAGGTGACTCGTATATAGACACCTCATGTTTTCCTTAACCAATCATATGAGAGGTACAAGGTATATAAAAATAAAAACAAAAATGGTATAAAATAATAATGCGCACAAATTTTTATTCGAGGACAACAATTATAAGGTAAATGCTAAGAAATGACAACTTACTAGTTAGGTATTTAAAAGCCTAGTATTTTAGTTAGGTATTTAAAAGCCTAGTATTTTTATAGATGAAATCGCTTGTGTAGGAGATGTAATACTTAGCATGTATTTGTTAATGCATGATGTAAGTCAAAAAGAAATTACTAAAGAGATTAAGGATAGAAAGATAAATATTATCTCCTTTTGGCGTGCTATCCATGGTCCTGCAAGCAAGTGATGCTGGTGCATTCAAACGACGCAGACGAGGCTTATGTTAGCTGCTGCTCGCCTTTAGCTTTTTTGAGGACAGTGGCAATGCGGTTGGAGCTAAAACTTTCTTCCTTAAGTGACAATTCGCGGCAACTCTTGGTCTTTGATGAATCAAGTAGCAAAATCCGATAGCTTGGATAGGCGACTATGAACTGCAGGAGTGTAAAACAACCTCACCAGTTTGATGTTGACTTTTTTCTCTCTGAGCCGGGATGGCAGTCTCGCAAAGATGGGGAACGCTGGTGGCACCATCCCTGTGACATCTGTTGATGTTAATTAAATAACACTTTCTGCATAAACAAACGTACAATTATAGAGATTAGCGAGACATTAAAACAACACCATTCGTACAACTTTAAAAATCCGGTTTTACTTTAAACGTGAAATGCTAAAATTTTCATCTGATGCAAAAGCGACGACACATCAAAAAATGGAAAAAGGCAGTTTACAACGCATTTTTAACACAACAATGCACAAAATGTTAAAGATATCATGGATAAGGACTGTTTTCATCATATATTATAAATCTAGCTCATATCATTCATATTTATCTACAGGCTACACCGCATGTTAACTTTAAATGTTTTAAGTAAAGAAAGGTGAACTTTCATAGGCTGTTCACATGATTTGAGACAAGGCATACATTCATAGGGCCACTAGGCAATTGTCGGCCATTGCGAGGCAGCGGCTCTACCAAGCAGATAAATTTTTAATCGAACATGACCAACAAGGTGAGCAAAGTTAGTGGATAATGAGAATACAGATAACTATGTGACTTGTACTTCTCAATGCTTCATGCTAAATGTATGAGACAGACCAAAGGGAATTCAAACCAAATAGATAAAGAAAAGCAATAAAGATGATTAAGGGTACTAATTTTAAGCTTTGTTAATGCAATTATTTGCTTAATGGCAGCAAGATAGTAAGTTAAGACTCAGAATTGCAAGATAAATGTAGGTAGAGATATGGAGCTACTTAGCTTTGTGTCTTAACTGTGGAGCTGAAATTATTCACAACACTTAGCATTTCTGCAGATTGTGGCCTTGATGATATGGGCTATTCATAGCTACACATTCTTAGCTGTAGAGTTAAGCTTTAAAGTTGCAGAAAAACAGTTCTGGAAATAGTCAGCTAAAGCAAGATATGTATGGTAAATACTAGTTGAGCAAATTTAATCATCTAGCTCATTATGCAGATGTTTTATTCACAAGCAACAGTCATACCTAGTCAAGCAACCTTATGCTTTTAGAGATCTGAGATAACTCAAGTTGAGATTCAACATGTTTTTGAATAAAGTGAGACATTCAGTTCATGCTCATCACTATAAGGCAGTTTAGCTTTTCCCTAGTATTTAAGCAGGATTTCGTTGCAAATAAGCTCATACTTTTAGTAGTAAAGACGGATCATGATTCAATCATTCAAAGATGACAGTTAAGAATTAGGTTTCAGTTGCTATTTAAGATGTGCAACATATATAGCAATCAAAAGTTGAAGAAGATAGTGAAAGCTTATCTTTCTTGAGTTTGATTCTTTCACAGATGTTGACGAGAGTTGCTGCTTCTCTTAGAGATATCAATCCACGGAAGCATTAGCTCATATCTCTCTTTTGCTACACATTCTGTAGATCACTGAATAAGATTGAGATAAATTTTTTTTTGATTAGATACATAGTTATCAGTTCGTATCATATAATTATTTTGCACCTGTTGTTGCTTTTTCAATCAGCTGAATGGATTTTGGGCTTAAGATTATTCAATCCATCAAGAACAGATGTGAGTTAAGATCGAAAATTTTAATTAATTTCATGGGTAACAGAGATACAGATACGTTGATCACAAATATGAAAATCGATTTGTAATTAAGATTCAAGATTCAGGATTCCTTGATTTTTGATCAAGAATCCTAAAATAAAAAAAAATCAGGCGTATTTTGGTTTTTAAATTTTGGACTTCAAAAGATAAAAGAGAGATCAAGATACGGCGATTACAGATTTATCATCTGATTAAGAGTTAAAAGATGAAAATCAAGATGAAAACTAAGTTATTAGATTTTTCAAAAACCGTAACCAAAGAAATTCTGATTTTCTAAGAAGAAGTTCGATCGAATTGGGATATTAAAAGGGAAGAAGAAACTTATCTTTGCAATGTTTCTTGCTTATTGAATCTTCTGAATCAACCGGCAACAATGTTTTTGATCAGTTCGTCTTCACTGACTTGGAGAAATTCTTCAAAAGCTCCTATCTTTGCCGTAATCGGTTGATGTTTCATGGAAAAACTAGGGTTTTCATATTGAGGGTCTTCATATTGAGATCCCTTCTCCGCCGATCTCAAACTCCTTGTGTATTACCATTCTTAGAGAATCGGGAAGAAAAATACTGTACTAGGTTTCGCGATTGACAAGTGTTGAGTGAGAAACGCGGAAAGAAAATTATTCGTGGGAATTGAGTGCCTGGTAGGGCTGCATAAACCCGACCCAATCCGTCCATCCGATCCGCACTCGTCCAATTTTATTTGAGTATCCGGTCCGTCGATGAACGTGTCGGGTACAGGTTATTTATTTTAAATCCATCTTCTGGCAGGTTGGGTGTGGGTGATAGCTCCTCTCACCCGACCCGACCCGCCCACCGTCATTCTTTTTCTATCTTCTATTCTTCTTCAATCTTCCTTCTTCGACTCTCATATTCAGTTCTCTTTCAGTTCTTTTTTTTCTTCTTCAATCCTCCTGCGAGAGACAGAGCACACCACCACCACCGCGACACCATATTGTCTACAAGAATCATCACCACCACCTTGTTTCTTCTCGAATCTCTATCAGGTACTGTATCTGTATTTGCTTTAATTTTTTTGTTCTTGCCCTAATTAAAATTTATGTTTGTATAATTACATGATTGAGTAGCAATTGATTATGGGTTTCATTAGTTTTGAGTGATTGTGATGTTCAGAAGGTTTAATTTGATAAATAACTTTTCCCTAATTTGAAATTAGTGTTTGTGAAATTAGGGCTTTTTGTAGTAATTTTCCTTAGTTCTGAAATTAACTGCTCATTACAGTTGGGTTTTAGTTTTGTAAAGCATGCCTTTGTTCAATTTGGGGTCTTTATCATTCTAGGTATACAGTATGACTATTGTCCTAATGTTGCTGGCATTTTGATTTCACGGAAGAAATATCTTCTGGTGCATCTTCTTTCTGCAGTTGTTGCTGAAAACCTGGCTGACATTACCTATCAGGTATGACTAGTGTTTAAATCTAAAACATTACACTTGACTTCAGAAATTGAATAATAAAGATTTGCACAACTTTCTGCATCTTCTGGTGCATCTTCTTTCTGCATTTCGTTACATGGAATAATAAAGATTTGCACAACTTTAACAAGATCGTGTACCTAAGAAATATCTCAGCTAGATGTTTAATATCAATCTGTTCTGCCATCTCTCTGCCTTGTAGGTGACCACTTACCACCATGGTTGAAATCTCAGAAGATGACGTTAGTTCAGATCTTCCACTTGTACAAGGAATTCCATCGCAATCGCAAATGGGACCTCCACCTCAATGTCCACCGGCATCCATAGCAGGGAAAAGGAGTACAGCTGGGTCATCCGCGGCACCATCTTCTCAACCTTCATCATCTTGTGGAGTAAGCGACAGATCAAATAAGAATCCTAGAGTTAGTGTGAAGAAATCTTGGGTATGGAATCACTTTGATATTATAGAAGATGGTGCTAGAGAAAAGTGTAAGCACTTCCCAAAGGGTCGGGGTAGTTACAAGATTGGTGGTAAAACACATGGGACTACCAATTTTTCTCATCATTTAGAGAAGTGTATTGAGTATAAGAAATCAGTTAATAAGGAACATGGAGGACAACAAACACTTGTTTTTCAGCCGTGCAAGCCGGGAGAGGAACCACAGTTGGTGGGGGTCACTTTTTCTCAAGAAGGATGTAGGAGAGCGCTGATTAGGTTTATTATTACAGATGAAATGGCTTTTAGAATTGTTGAAGGCGAAGGTTTTATGGCTTACAGTAAGTATCTTGAGCCGAGATTTAAGATTCCAAGTCGTATGACAGTGTATCGTGATATCTGCACGTTGTTTTTGAATGAAAAGGCTAAATTGATAAGTTATTTCAAGACAAATAAGACAAGGGTATGTATTACTACTGATACTTGAACATCGATGCAGAACTACAATTACATGGTTGTAACGGCCCATTTTATTGATCGGAATGGAAGCTGCATAAAAGAATCATCTGTTTTTGTTTGATTGAGAGTCATGAAGGTAAACAAATTGGTAAGGCTTTAGAGAAATGTTTGCTGGAGTGGGGGCTTGAGAGGGTGTTCACTGTCACTCTTGATAATGCATCTGCAAATAGAACTGCTATTGAGTATTTGAGTAAAAGAGTTGTTAGTTGGGGTTTTTCATTACTTGGAGCTAAATTTTTGCATGTTAGATGTGCGGCTCACATACTTGCTCTTGTCTTTAAGGATGGTTTGAAAAAGTATCATACATCAATTCTCGGAATCAGGGCAGTGGTAAAGTATGTCACGAAATCTCCCGCAAGATTGAAGAAGTTTATGGATGCTGCTGAGATGGCAAGGATAGATTGTAAAAAAGGTTTGATTTTGGATGTGAAAACACGGTGGAATTCTACTTATTTGATGTTGGTTGCTGCAGAGAGGTATGAAAAGGATTTTGAAAGGCTACATGAGTCAGATAGGGCATTCCGTGAGAAGTTTTGTTATGATATTCCAGTACCATCTTTTTTTATGGGTGACGGTGATGACAATGTTGATCTAGATTCTGATTTTGATCTAGATTCTGACGATGAAGAAGAAGAAGTCGATACTCCAGAAGAAGAAGTAGATGTTGCTCTTAGAAAATCCAAGAAGAAGAAAAGGCCTCCAGTGCATGCTCCTGAAAGATATGATTGATGCAATGCTAGAGTTCTGATTCAGTTTCTAAAGGTATTCTACGAATCAATTGTTGATTTTTCAGCTTCTACATATGTTACTTCCCACTCATTCTTATTGGAACTCGGTACTGTTCGTCAAGAATTAGACGATTAAAAAAGTAGATACGAGGATCCTTTCTTAAGTCACATGGGCGATGTAATGTTGCTCAAGTACAACAAGTATTTGGGAGAATATGAAAACATGAATTCGTTGATGTTTATTGCTGTACTTCTGGATCCACGAGAGAAAGAACAAGGATTGTATGTGAATGTTGAAGATTTAATTGTGCATTACGACCCTGTGATAAAACAAAAAAGGGTAAAAGCTTGGTTTGATAAAGTTAAAAATGATTTTGATGAACTGTTCGCAGCTTATAAATTAGAATATACAACTATTGAAAGTGTGATATCTTCATCCGAGTCTATAGGTAACTCTAGTTCTACTTCTGCTCAAGGTTCTCCTGCTTCTAGCAAGGCTAAGTATATGGAAGGAAGAAATAAACGCAAAAGCCAATTGAGTATTGTGGAGGATCATAGGAGATCTGAGGTGGAAAGATACTTGGATGAGCCTATCTTCTCTCCAACCAATGAGGATTCTTCTTTTGATATATTAGCTTGGTGGAAGATCAACTCTGCGAGGTTTGACATTTTGCCACTCATAGCCAAAGATATATTTGCTATACCTGTTTCTTCTGTTGCTTCTGAATCAGCTTTTAGTACCGGAAAACGAATTTTGGATCCTTTTTGAAGTTCCTTAAAGCCTAGAACACTTGAGGCATTAATTTTATTGCAAAATTGGTTACGTACACCAATTGACAAATATTCTTCTAGCCTTGGAGTCGAGGAGGGGGAGGTTGATGTTCTTGAGTCAGGTATAATTTGTACTTCATGGTTCTTAACTTCTTATGCTATTATTACTATTTGTATTTTTATTCTTTTCCATTCTAATTGTTCACTTCTTTTGTTGTAGAGCTATTTGATAACCTTGCTGCTTCTTCCATCATCATAGATGATGATTGAATCTTATTCGGTGACCTGGAGGAGGAATTTTTAAGTTAGTTTGTTCCAATGTCATCCTGCGGCAGTTCTTAAACTTAAAACTCTTGCTTTTCTTTTAAGTATGTGACTGTTTTCTTTCAACTGTAGACAATCCTAAGTTAATGAACTTTTCTTTCATAGTCTATAACTTATTGAACTTTTGAATGGGTATGGTTACAGTCTTACAGAACTTTGAATGGGTATGGAAATTTTTAGAACTTTGAATGGGTATGGTTAAAGTCTTACAGAACTTTGAATGGATTGGGACTTGTTTCAACTGTGTCTGTACAGTGTCTGGAAATGTCTTTTTGCTGGAATAATGCCGATATGTTTGATATTTTTGTGTCTGTACACTGCCTGGAATTTTTTTGTATGTGACTGTTTTAATGTATGTGAAGTGAGATCATGTGAACAGAACAGAACAAAACAAAACAAAACAAAACAAAACAGAAAAGAACAGAACTGAACTGAATACAGAACTGTAGGATTTGTGGAGTCTGGGCGGGTGACCCGCGGTCACCCTCACCCGACCCGCCGTAAAGTCGGGTCAGACCCGACTCGACCCGTCCTACGGCGGGTTGGGTGCGGGTGAAAAATCAAGTTACCCGCTAGCTGGCTGGTCGGGTGCGGGTGAGGTCAAACCCGACCCGACCCACCCGATGTGCAGCCCTAGTGCCGGGTTAGAGAATGCTTCCTTTAGTAGCCAAATGTTTTAGGGTCAAAGTAAAAAACTAATGAGAGCCTTCTTCTATCCACAACAGACTCAATTCCCTATACAAGAAAAAATAAAAATTATCTTTTTTAGTATTATTTCTATTTTTTTATAGACTTTTCTTCTTTACTTCCTTCTAACATATATCCTCTTAAATCCCCTAGTATTACCAAAGTGTCATTCCTAATCCTATTCTTAACTTTTCCTTTATTCCTTCTTTATCCTTATTTTTTATGGGTATTTCTTATAAGAGCTTGGGCTTAGTCCCCAAGTCTATAGATAATCATGGTTTTAAGCCCAGTTAATAGAGGTGACTCCTCTTATCAATGGGTTGTCATTTTTCAGGTATTAATAATTACCAAATGTGGTAATTCATTTCATCTTTTGGTATCAATAAATATCAGAAATGATATAAAAAAACTACAAAGCAGAAGGATTCGATGACCTTAACGTATAAAAGTTATGTTTGCCTGCTTATAAAATAGTTTGGATAAATCGATGAACATTTCTTTGGAAAAATCGAATTGGTCCGGAAAAAAAATGAAATTGAAAGGCCGGTTTCTCGACTAGTGTATCGGTAAGTTGGATATGGCCAAACAGGCCAAAACCCGGCCCATTTGAAGTTAAAATTTTCCGGTCCGTCATAAAATTCGTCTTTTGAGTAGAAAATTGAATAAAGCAAACACGGGGGTCCTATTGAGTGTCTAATCCTAAAATGTCTTTGGTTCCTCTTCATCCTCGAGTCTTGGCCACCTAGATGATTCTCCGCCTATTCTTAGACTCAACAAACGGTGAAACTTTTAGTTATCAAAAGGAAAAAAAAATACTAATAAAATTTACAAGTCAACTATTGCTCAAGAAAGTGTAACGATTTACGTTATAAATAGCTCAGAAACAACTCTTGAATTGAGAAGAAAATAGTTTTTTAAAAATAAGAAATGAACTTAATTTAATGAAAAGAGCTACAAATTATTTTGGTCAAACTGAATTAAATTTTAAATCCAGCTCGGCCATCCATAGTCCCATCTAAAACTAATAACTTGAGTTCTAGCAAGTTTAGATTTAGAATCAACTCAGTTATTTGCATCAGTGTGTATAAAAAAGCATATCCAGAAATCAAAAGTGCCCAAAATATTAAGAGTATCATCTATTAAATTATATGTAGTCCTTTTTATTGCTAGAGTCTTTACATATAATGCATTGATAACGTTACTACAGTCTTCTTACAAATGAATCCTTTTCATCCTTATTTTTCTATCCCACAACACAGTTTCTAGCAAGGCCTTCGTTTTTCGCTTGTTCAGGATCTATAACATGAGTTGTTCTTCCTCGCAGTCCATTGAAGTTATCTGCAAAGTTTATACATATCAGACTTATTCCTGAGAAAGATTTGGATCAGTGTGTGATGCATCAATATTAATTTTATGCATAGTTGGATCCGAGGCTACCCATCTTGGAATTATCTGAGCATCTGCAGTTTGAGATATAGTGAGTTGAGCATTACTAAATCTCCACTCATGCAGTTGAGAATTTATTATTCTTGACACTGCAGCTTTATTTCCCAGTAAATTATCAAAGATCTTTGTGCATTTCATTCTCCATAAATCAAAATAGTAAAGCTCACAGTTTACGAAAAATTCACATCTATTTGGATGTTAGGCATATTTTTTATCAAACAAATTAAAGAACCAAGTATTTAAATTCAAGTTTTATAACTGACTGAGTAATTGAGCATCAACAAGATTCCAGACTTTCTTAGCAACAGAAAAATTAACGAATAAATGTTGAGGGTTGTCTAATCCAGAATTACAGAGAGGACAACTAATATATGTGTGATTATTGATCTAGCCATTTTTGTTTTGGTAGGAAGGCAGTTATGTATGAACTTCATAGGAAATGTTGGACTCTAGGTGGTAGTTTTATCTTCCAAGAGGACTTCCAGGTTATATTGATATTATTCCTAGTAGGAATGTCGTTTTCATTAAGAAGATGATGACTGTGTAAACATGACATATCTGCATATAAATTTATATAATTTAATTCTTTATTTTGTACAAATTTGATGATTTTATTTAGTTTTTCAATTTTTAGGAAACAAAGTTCGATTTAACTAAAACTCGAAACTGAGCCTGCAAAATGAAGGAAAATCAGCTATCTCAAGACACCGATAGACGAAGTGGCCAACCAGGCAGTTGATGTCCAGTTCACTTAGTACGGGTTAATGGGCGAAGAATTGATATCAGGTGTAACCAAGACTAAATATAGCACTGGATTAGAATTCGAATTATTTAACTAAGTCCAAAGAAGCACAGTGGGCCCAACCCGATACATTGATGCTATAGTCTAAAAATGTGCGAGACCACTTGATTGATTTTGAATATTTGGGCAGTTACTTGATTGACTTTGATATCTTGTGGAATAAATGGAGATTGGGAGATTTGGTGATTCACAGGGGGAAAGTAAATCAATAAAAAGAATGATACTAAATAGAATTCCACGTAATCATCATATATGTAGTAATATGTTTATTATATGAAGATACTGGAGAAGATTTTTAAAGCTATACGTGGTGGCATTGGAAATGTGGATATGTGCACGTGATGGAGTAGAAGAAACAAAGGAAAGTAATAGTTAACTTTTCATTAGTTGTGTACATTGAATAACCATTTTATATTTTGTGTCTCCAAAAGTTAGAATTTACTTAATTAGTGTCCTTATATTAATTAATGAGTTTTGGGATGGTGGTTTCTTGCAAGGTTGTATGAAATCTCATGATCAAGCGAACAAGGGGGTTCATTTTTTCAATCGAAAGTCTGAGACGATAATAGTTTCAGTTTAGTTTTTCATTTTCTTTTTTTTTCTTTTTGTATTTGGTAATTAACTTTTTTCACAGAGGTTCACTTAATTATTGATATTTTATAAGTGAAGAAAGTTATATTTTTTTGGTTAGCAATGAAAAAAAAATTATTTTTCTGAGATATACATGTCTGATCCTAAATCGTCTTGATTTTTAGTATTGATATTTTCTAGAGAGTATAAGAATGTTTGACATAATCAATTTGATGGAATCCAAAATCCTAGTTTTTCTTTTTCTTGCTAATTTATTTATTTTATTAATATTAAAAAAATTATTTTATCTTTTCAATATTTAATTTAAATGTAAAATGAAAGTGATAATTATTTAGTCTCTGTGGACGGCTTGTGATTACATACTCTCCAATTGAGTTGTGCTCTTGCAGTCTACATATGTTTATAAGATCAAGTTTTAGGCGCCGCTGTTGGAGACTAAAATAATTGTTATTTTTGGTTTCATTTAAATCTTATGTATATTATGTTAGTTTATATTTATTTTTTTATTCTCATTTCTTTTATTTTCAATAATGTGTATTTTCTTATTTTCGGTGAATAATTTTGTTGGAAACTAAAGGTGGAAAGCAGAATTTACTAGTTAAGGTAAGTAAAATTTAGGGATTTTATCTTATTTTATTTTTAGATTCTTATTTTATTGTATAGGTTTTATTTTTCATTGTAAATAAGTAAATTAGGATAGTTTTTATTATTATTATTATTATTAATATTATTATTATTATTATTATTATTATTATTATTATTATTATTATTCGGTTAGATTTTTATTTTTATCTATTTATTAAAAAGAAACAACACGCACTTGTAAAATATTTCGCATTCGTCAAACTACCAATTTTAGGAAAACTCGTGGAAAAGTACATTGAACCCATGTCGTTGACTTAATGGGAGTTACCAGCCGAAATTCCACAAGCCTTAGCCTTGTACCTTTGACCAGTCTTTGATTGTATGTATTTTTTTAAGGTTACCTGAGCTTACCCAAAAAGATATGTCGAACTGGTATTATGAGGACCAATACAACGAATATCCGACCGAATTTCAAAATATAGACATTATATGTACTATGACCATAGTGTCGATAGTACTTGGGACCACTACCGACCTTCTAAAGGTTATGGTTCATACCACGGTGATCCCAATTATTATTCGCATGCGCACCACTTATACGATCGGGAAAGTGAGCAATATTATATTGAGCAAGATGTGTGTTCTCCGTCCCTGGAGGATCTAATAAAACAATTTCAACAATTGAATGATATATAATCTGGAAGATCACATAGGTCTGACATACTGATGGAAAAATTATGCGAAACTTATAAAGAATTTGAAGAAAAAGTTATAGCATATATTATTGCTCTCAATGAACTTAATTGGCAAAATAGTGTTTCCAATTTTACCCTTGATAATAACTATAATTATTTACATATTCAAGAGGACGAGGTTAGAATTGAAAACACTACATTTCTAGGTAATATTCGACCATCTTCATATTTTTATGATGACAAGGATAGTGTTAATGAAGAATTTGAAAATCATGGTCATAATAACGAGGGAATTGTTACACCAATTGAGCCTCATAATGATAATGATGTTTCTAGTCCAGTCCTAATAATATTGATGATTATTCACTTATTCAAAAGGAAAGGAATTTAACTAGCGATAAAATCATTATTGTATACGGTTAGGGCTGTCAACGGAACTTATCGAAACGGAAACTGGCTCAGCTGGTTTCGTTACGATAAGGCTTATCGGATATCCGATATCCGATAATTTCCTACGGAATCTTAAAAATCAATTCCGATTCCATTATGATAAGGTTATCGGATATCGGATATTTTTCCGATGATTTCTGATATCTGACATAAATCAGATAAACCTGTTTTTCAGTTCAAATTTCAGTTCATTTAAGCATTTTCAGTTCATAATTCAGTTCAAACACATATAAAATAGACACAAATGTTCACAGTTTATAAATTACATGTTCTATTGTTCTTGCAGCAAAAGAAAATAAAAAAACTAAAATCTGTACTAGCATTGGACTGAAGTACATCATCTGTACTAGCATTGTCATTGGGATACAACCTGCAGCTTTCAAAGTACATCTGCATTTCAAAGAAACTAAAATTTGTTAGTTGACAATGCAAGAAATATGAAAGGAAAGGAAAAGAAAGGAAACTTACTAACCTGTACTACTAGTATTAGCATTGTGATTTAGATCTGGCAAGCAATCACCTAAGCAAAGCAATCTTGAACAACTTCTGGAGCCAATGAGCTTCTGTGTGTTGTAAGAACCCTGCCACCAGCACTGAACATGGATTCTGATGCTACACTTGTCACTGGAACAACCAACACATCTCTTGCAATGTTTGCAAGAGTTGGGTACTTAGGAGCATGATTTTTCCACCAAGCCAATATATCAAGCAGACCTTCCTTTTTGGGTTTGCCTTTAGTAAGCAGTGGTTCTTCTATGTATTTCTCCAACTCTGACTTCTGAACCTCAATCTCACTGTTTTCCATCATAAACTCATCATACTCATAGGCACTTCTAGTTGTTCTAGAATTATCAATTCCAGTTGAACATGTTCCACCATTAGATGTAGGCCCAAAATAATCTGCAGCTGTAAAGTTACTATCGCATTCATATGAAGAGAATAGAGCATTGAGTGTTGTATGAAATTTGTTATACTGAGTTACATAGCCATCCACTCCATATAACTTCTTATAAACAAACTCTATCCATCTAGCCTTGTACCTTGGATCTAAAACTACTCCAATGTTCATCAACATGTTACATTCTTTCCAATAACTATCAAACTTCTCCCTCATATTCAATCCCATATCTCTGATATACATGTGAGGACTAGATTCCCATTGCCTAATGCTCTTATTAATCTCATATACCCCATTGTAATACATATTTGATGTTGGATAGTTAATCCCAACAAATTTACTTGAAATAACATCAAACACTTCCAAACACTCACAAATATGTATTCCTTGTTGCCACTCCTCTGAACTTGGTATTATATTGAAATCGGAATCCAAATCAGCTAACCTGACAAATCCTTGTCTCAGATCAATTGTTTCTTTAAGCATCTTAAAGGTGGAGTTTCATCTAGTGTCCACATCAAAACTTATAGACCTTGCAGGAAGTTTAAGTTGTGCTAAAACATTTGCAAACTTCTCTTTTCTATCCTGTGAAGACTTGACATATTTGACAAACTCTATAATACTTTCTATAAATCCAGAAGCTACTTTCATCCCACATAATACAACTAAATACAATATATGATTGCTACACCTTATTTGGAATAGATCACCCTCAAGAACTAAGCAATTCTTGCTAGAAAGCCATCTCTTCAAATTTCTCATCATGACATCATTGACTTTAGCATTGTCAGCAACTAAAGAAAACAACTAACTATCTATATTCCAATCTAGAGCTACTGCTTTCACAAAATCTGCAAGAACTTCTCCAGTATGTGGTGATGGCACTAAAATGTATGCTAGTGTTTTCTTATTCAGTTTCCATCCATCATCTATGAAGTGACATGTTACACAACAATATCCATTTTTTGTATGTTTACAAGTCCACATATCAGTTGTTAAACTACATTTAGATGTGATTGAATTAAGTTTTTCTTGTAATTGAACTTTGAACTCAACATACAGTTTCATAATGTCATCCCTAGTTGTATTCCTACTATAACACTTGGCAGAAGGATTCAAAGATCTAACAAACTCTCTAAAATATCCATGCTCAACCATATTTAGTGGATAATCATGCTTAGCAATCATCTTAGCAACAAGTAACCTAGTAGATCAGGATCATATTTCCAATTAGCTAACTTAGTTTGTGTGTTACATGTTTTGATAGAAGTAATTTTTCTTTGTCCAGGTTGATTCTCAGTCTTCTTATTGCAGGAATTGAGATGGGATCTCAAGCGGCTGGTTCCTTTTGCACTTGCTGCTTCAATTCTCTTTTTACAATGACTGCATATACCTATAACTTCAATCTTCTTCTCCCCATCTGCTCCAATTCTTGTAGTAATAATCCTTTCAAATTCACTCCATACATCATACCTTGTTGTACGTAATTTCTTCTTTACTTCAGCTATAAGTGGATCTTCCTCTTCTTCTCCTTCTTCTCTAGGACGAATTACAGAGACAGAGTTCATTTCTGAACCTTGAACATTTTCTTCTGGTAACTGTGAATGTGATGCAACTGAATTCGATGAAGTTGAGGTACCCAATTGATTTGATGCTCTTTGACTCTGTGACATCACTGATTAATTGATTTCTGAAAACCCTAATTGCATAAATCGATTTCAGAAACCCTAAATTAAGTTTTAAAATTGAACCCAAATTTGGATTTAAAAAGAAACCCTAGTTTTCTAATCACACAGTAATCCTAAATTGAACAACTGAACAATAACCTAACCCTGATTTGAACAATTGAACAAAAACCCTAAATTGAATAGAAACCCTAGTTTTCTAATAACTGATTGATCGATTCACCACTGGTAGAGAAATTACTAGAGAAGAGATAAGGAGATGATGGTGGTAACTGAGAGTATGAGAAGAAGAAGAAGATTCAACAGAAGAAGATATGAACAGAGAATTGAAAGAAGGAAAGGTAAGTTTTTTCCCTTAGATTGTGTCGATGTGATGAATGAAGAAATGAATGGGATAAAGGTATAACGGAACATTAGGCTTATATGCTATCGATACAGGAACTTATCGTAACACAAACTGGCTCAGCCGGTTCCGTTACGATAACACAATAATTTTCGATAACTTTCCGTTTCCGACATCCGATAACCGTTATGTCGGATAATTTCTATAGGATCCCTGATTTTCGGAAACGACTATCGGAATTCGGATTGGTAGTGACAACCCTACATACGGTGAAATATTTTTTCGTTATTATGAGTACGATGATGGTTTAGAGGAACTACTTTATCCAAAGACTAGTGTTTAGATTCCAACGATTCAAAGCCATAGTTTCCGACTAGATGTTAGACTTGTAGAGAATTTAAATGTGAGTAAAAGTACCCCATATGATTATAACCTAGAAGAATCAATTGACCATTTTCCTAAATCTGATAATTTAGAAATTAAGGAAATTCTAACTAGTTTGTCTAGAGACACTGGCCATTTTAGGTTTGGGGGTGAATATCATTCGCCCCGTGGTTTTTCTTTGAATTTTAGAAAAGTCCCCCATTTGGGACTCGACGTATGTTCCTTTGCCATATTACAAGATTATATTTATACATGATATCCCGAGCCTGACAATGATGTCCACAATGAACTTCAGTTTTTAGAAACCCATCATCCTGATGATGTGGTTCACTTGGGATATGATACCATAATCAACTTTTTTGTCGCACGAAAATTTATCTTCCAAATTCGGGAAAAACTGTATTTGAAATGTGCCAACTCATAATTTTTTGAACTAAGCCTAATTGTTTTAGGAAATTAGAATCGACCCATTTTCATGGAAATAAACCACCACCTATACCAAATATAGCAGTTATGGTCAACTATGTGAGTCAAAACTGATTGACTTTAAGGATCCTCAACTATTTCGATTATTGTTATATGATGATTAAGTTTTGACTAACCTTTCTTAGTCTGGATGAATACTTTAAACTTAGCGTTTTATGGGAGGCACCCCACATGCTTTTGGTACATGGCTATATATGGTAACATCTTTCCCTATCTCTTTTAATTTGTAACATTTTCTCTTTATTCATGTTTTCATTTATTTATCTTTGGAACATCGATGACTATGTTTAATTTAGGTTTGAGAGTAAGGGAGAAAAATTTTAGTTGTACCAAAAATATCTAACATTTAGAGTCACATAGTATCCTTTTAGCTAAGTTTACATATTATTTCTCACTAATAAGATTGAAATTATAATTGCTAGAGATGTTTACATCTGTGTTCTTAAACTTTAAGAGTGTAATCGTGATGGACCCAACCATCCATGATGGAGACAATTAGGCCATAAGGAAATGTCATAAAGACAGAACTAACATCTCATTAATGGAGGCTACCTTTTTGAGTGAGACACTAAACCTTCAATTGCCATCTTAGAATATTTCATCAGCATAAACTCTAAGTAGAATGATGAGTTACTCAACCTCGCACCACTTCAGCACTTTTTGATCTCTTGAGTGTTAATTCTTATCCCCATGAGGGTGACATATGAACTAACCTCATCTTGTAGTCTTACTTACAAGATTACAACTCTCTCTTAATAGAAACTCATCATCATCAAATGGAGAAACATTAATTCATGAAGAAGTTGAAGACGTACAAGGTTTACAAGTGATAAAGGAAAACAACATTACATATCCAGAGTGACAAAGAAAAAATATAAAAAAATATGACTCCCTTCATCCCAGTTTAGTTGCTTAAATAGGGTTTTGCACACACATTAAGGAATGGAGAGATGTATAATTTTTTTCTATCTATACCCTTGATAAAAGTCTTCAACCATTAATTATTATTAGTATATTTAAAAATAACTTATATTTCCAAGATAAAGTACAAGGGTGATTTTGGAAATTATATGGAAAATTATCAATTTAAGCAAGTATTATGGGACTAGAAAAAAACCCTATTTAAGTAACTAAATTGGGATGGAGGGAGTAAATAAAATTATACAATAATTTCATTAGGGAATGTCTTGGATAAGTAAAAATCCAAAAGGAAGACAACAAGTGATCGAAGAAAAAGAGTAAATTGTTTAAAGTTCTACAAATTTCAAAAGTTTATCATCAAGAGTTAAAGCCGAAGACGAAGTTGTTTCTATTGAGCACTATGAGAGAGTTATGATTCCAACACTAGAAGGTGAGTGGATGTTCCCATCATCTTATATGGTTGATTTTCTTTTAAATCATCAGATTTCTTTTCGCTTGAGATCGTCAGAGAAAAGAAAATAAGTGCTACCATCAACGGTGTAGGTGTTCTCTTTTCAGTCCTGCTTACATACATGTGCGACCCCTAAAATTATTTATTATGAGTGGCTAACCTGTGAGGAAGAGTCGAGGAGAAATATGTATTGGTTGCTCTGTTAGTCCGTTTCAGGCACAAGGCATCCCTGACATTGGTTCAACTTGTCACACTCTCTCTCTTGTTATTGAAACATACTGGCATATATTTCTCTTGCATTCATAATTACTTGGCAATAGGAGGCGAAAATTTATTTCCATATAGCTCTTTGAATATTTGTAACTAATTAGAAAATGGAGTAAATGTTTTGTGGGTATACCTCATGAAACAACACTCGTACGCCAAGGTCATCTAAGGGTTTAACGGCTTGCTACAAGTGCTAAGTGTTGCCGTGATTCCTATGAACTGACAAGCCATTGACGAGATAGACTGGACTTCTACGGTTTTTGCATGTCCTATTTGGATGGGTTAAAATTTCATTCTTACGGCCACACTTTGGACGTGATTTATTTTAGAGTTTTTAGCAAGATTGGAAACCGATTTCGTTCGGGATCAATGCAATGGCACTTCTATAACTTGGATATTTATGTAAGAGACACTTCTAATACTTTTTGACCTAACTTTTAGGTTTTAAGTTCTAATTTTTAAGTTAGGTTACAAGTTTTATATCTCATATTACACTTTTGTTTTACATTCAATATTCTAGGGTTTACCCTTTTAAGGGGAAACCGGGAAATCGTGTAACCATGAGTAGCTAATTCTTGTTGATTAAGGATGAATTCAATGTTCAAGACATAAAACTTAATTATATTTACAAGTTTATTTGAAATTTTAATCATTGTCGTTTGTATTCATTATATTTTAGGTTTATGATTGATTTTTAGATTGTTTAGAGTGCACACTAGATTAATAATTTGATCATCCTAATGCTAGTAAAGAGTTAAGCGATCCGTAATTGTCGAGTATCTCCTACACGAGTAGAAAACGTGAGACCTTGCGTAGGGATTCTATGGAGCAATCGTGTGTGAGGACAATATCAGTAAGTGAACCGAATGTACTGAGGTTAACTGCTGGAATCAACCTAAATTCACAAATCCTAAAGCGTTCGACTGAGTTACACCTTGAGAACGTACTTTTTGGCGGCTCAGGCGAATAGAATCTGGTGACTAAGCATACCTGTTATCCGGTGATACAAGGAGTTTTGGGGATAATGAATTGTACATGTTATCCTACCGTTGATGATGAATGATTCTAACGACAGGAAAATGAGTATACTAAGTGAGTTAATGTTTGCTAACGACGAACTACTCCTTAATTATTCTTTCTTTCTTATTATCATTTTATTGTTAATTTTAGTTAATTAATCCACAAACCCCCATTTTTAGTATTTACTTTTATTCTTGTTTGCTAACATGAATATCATATTAATTACACATCTCTCTGTAGGAACGATCCTTACTATTGTTATATTACTAGTTAATTTATGGGAAATGTCTTAAGTAATTTGTTGCACTTACGACACTCATCAATTCCTCGATTCTGGTTATATTCTGACTATTCCTGGTTCTTTATATAATGGATAATTGAGATTTTATAATGGTTATATGCGTATTAATGTTACCAAAATGATGGTAATTCTAGTCACTTAGAATGTGTTTGCATCTAATAAACCTCTGGTGAGTCTAAACGAAGCAGAACCTAGCACATGATAATTCCAATTTTCTTTGATTATCTCAGAGAAAGTAATGATCGATATATTTTTATGTCTTATTTAGTTCTATTTTTATATGTTGTTAATCCCAATTTTGTACTAATTTCATTTAATTATGCTTTTTACAGGTGCATTAGTGAAAATTTGCTTTGGTGTGGAAAATAGCTAGGCGACCGGGATTAAATTGATGCCCGGACATTTGGTATACCGAACGAGTTTTGGATCATCGTGTTTATTTTGAAGAATATATTTTATTAAACTTGAAAAGAAATTATACGGGGGTAGGTGGTACCCATAGAGTCGTTCATTACAATTTGGTTAATTTCCTGGTCCCATACTTTAATTGATAAATTTCCCATTTGGCTGGCGTCCACGGCGTGATTAGCGAGTCCATCATCTGCTTGGTTTCCCTCCCTATAATTATGTTGGCTAGTGCATTGAGGAATTTGACGTATTCTAGACTTTATCTCTGAGATCATGCCTGAAATATACCAAGGCGGTTTTGATGGAGTTAGAAATCTTATGAGGTTTTCCGAGTCTGTATCGAATATGACCTTCGGCTATTCTCTATTTGTTGCATTTCTGGAGGCTAGTAGCATTGCCCAAGTTTCAACTGACAAGGCAGTTGTGATTCCGAGCGGTTGTGTCATCGCCAAAACTGTTCTTGTCTCTGAATTTTTGCATATGAATCCTGCCCCTGCCATCCCCGGGTGTCCCCTGGCGGCTCCATCTGTGTTGATTTTAATTCAATCCAAGGTAGGGATGATCCATCCCACTGATATAATTGTTGTCTTTCTGATGGCGTTTGAAGGGTTATTAATCGGTGGTTCGCCAGGGGTAATGGGTGGAAGGGCCTTAGCGCCCAGGAAAACTTCTGCTGCTAAGTAAATGCTCTCAATACAATACCCTCTGAATTTGGTTGCAATTGGCGAAATATGCCCTCATTTCTGGTTAACTAGAGTGACCAAAGGAGAAAACAAAAGGAGGTTATGGTTGTGGTGGGGGAAGATTTTTTTAGGAGTTGAGGAATAGTTATTTGTGGAGAGATAAAAGATGGAATATTGATGTTATCTTGTCGATTACTCGAAAGACGAGCTAGAAGGGTATTCCAGGCTAAGGTTGCTATTGGACAGCGGAGGAGCAGGTGGTCTGTCGTTTCCGGTTCAGTGTTATACTGGGTACAAATGTTGGAGTTGTTAAGACAAATGCGAGAAAGGATGGAGAAGGTTGGTAGGCCTTCGTTGATGTTTTCCACAAGAAAAGCTATTTTTTTGGTGGACATGGTAAAGTCCATAGGAATTGAGATGGTGGGAGGAAGTGTTGATTGGATTGGTGGTTTACCTCTTGGGTTAAACATTTGTACCCTAAGGCAGTTGTATATTTTCCAGATTTTGAGTATGGCCAAATGATCCTATCTTGGGGGTTATCCTGGGGTAGGTGGATGTGTATGATTTTCTATTTTGCGAGTGGTGGAAGGTTGTCGAACTTATCGTGTATCCAGTCGTGAGTCAGGGGATCAATGATATCTGCAACAGTTTGGATAGGGTAGCACTGTGCTGGGTCAAGTTTGAGGAAATGTGGAATCCAATTATCCTGGATAGGGGTTGTTAATCCGTTTCCCACAGAGTGAAAAATCATATTTTGGAAGATGGGTATGAGAGAGTTTAATTATTTCCATTGTGCACTAGAGGAAGAGGGAGGGGAGGTGTAGTTTTGGAATATGGGTTGCTGCCTAAGATATTTCTCATGATATAGTTTGGCGCAGATGGAGTCAGGATGATCATGAAAATTCTAGACCCGTTTCATAAGAAGTACTTTTTTATGTTCACTACTTTTCCTAATACCTATCCTACATTCTGAGATTGGTTTGGATAGTTTATTCTAGCCAAGAGGATGAAGTTTTTTAACTAAGGAGTCATGCCCCAGAAAAAATTTCTGGTGATACGGTTTATTTTTTGTGTACATGGGTTGGAAGAATTGAGTTTGCATGAGGTGGTTAGTAGTAGGTGTTATAGAGGTTTTAATAAGTACTAACCTTCCTGCAGGCGTGAGGCGTTTTGTTATTCATCCTTTTGCTTTCCTATCTAGCCTTTGGAGTATAGTTTCGAAGATGTGTCGAAAGGATCTTCCATGTTTGAACTGGACCCTAAGTAGATATGGGGGTTTGATGTTGTAGGAATTCTGAACAATTGATGAATATTATCAACTTCCTGTTGGTCCAGCCTCGGATGGTGAATAATGGTTGATTCGGAAATATTAATAATTTTTCCTGCATAAGTGTCGTAAGAGTGGAGTAGATTCTTGAGGTGGTTGCTGCTTTCTGCGGATGCTTTGAACGTAATTAGGAGGTCATCCGCATACATTATGTGCAAGATGTGTGGCACTTTTTGAGATATACTAAGACCTTCAATGAGATTTTTTTTTCTCTAAGTTAGCTAGGTTTATGGATAAAATCTCCGCACAAATCATGAAAATATAAGAAGATAAAGGATTTCCCTGTTTTATGCATCTTGTTGGCGTGATATATCTGTGCGGAGTACCGTTGATGTTGATTGAGTATGTGACTGTTGTGACACAAAGCATAATATAATCCACAAAGTTTGTTGGAAAACCTAGCTTTATGAATGCCGTTTTGATGAAACCCCAATCCAAGCTGTCATATGCCTTTTGGATGTCTAACTTTAGGGCTATTTTTGGATCCTTTGTTCGGATTGAGGTTCTGATATAGTGGAATAACTCCTCGGCAATTCCAATATTATCATGAATTGATCTTTGAGGTACGAAAGAACTTTGGTAGGGGCTAATTAAGAATGAGAGAAGTGGCCTAATGCGGTTAACTAGTATCTTGGCAATGATTTTATAGATAACGTTACAAAGACCTATGGGTATGAATTGTGATGGTTTTAATAGATATTC
>JAJJMC010020031.1:5531779-5660636 GCA_023531435.1 Papaver californicum | reverse complement strand
TTTTGGTATTAGTGTGAGGTTTGTGTTCATGAGAGGGTGAATATCTAGGGATTTGAAGAAGCTATGTATCATAGCTATTAGTTGAGTATGGGTGGTTTCCCAGAAGGTTTTAAAGTACATACTGGTATAGCCATCCGGGCCAAGAGCTCGCTCGGAATCTATAGAAAATAGTATCTTTTTGATGTTACCTCGGTCAACATTCCACATTGCTTGGGAGTTAGTCTTGGGGTGATTTCCCTGAATAGATCTTCCTCTATTAATATAGGTGTTGTTGTATACTGCTCGGTATAATGATCGAGAATGGGGTATATGACTTCGTCTTTGTTAGTTACCCAATTATTGTGAGGGTCTTGTAATTGTTGTATGTTGTTGCATCCCTTGTGAATGGTTGCCTTGGTGTGGAAGAAAGTTGTATTCTTGTCGCCTGATTGGATCCATTAAATTATGGATCTTTGTTGTCAATAGGTTGCATGACATTGGATAAGACTCATATGGTTAATTCTCAGCTTCCTTTCTCGTAATAACCAAAAATTCTGCTCATTTCCTTGTGTTGTAGCATATTGTTATTGAGCTGGCTTTATTTTTGATGTTGAATTATTTATCATTATAGGGATATGGCCAAACGTTTCCTTGTTCCATTTGGTAAGTGATTGACTGGTTACGATTAGTTTTAATTGTAAGTCTGTAGTCGGCTCTATATCACTTTGTTGGGTCCAAGTTGTATCTACCACTTACTTGAGCTGCGGATGAGTGAGCCACAAATGCTCAAATTTGTAGTTTTTGATTCTCCTCCAGTTAATCATTTTTGTTTGTAGCAAGATTGGGGCGTGATCGGAAGCTATTCTAGGGAGATGAGTAACTACTGCATGGGGGTTTGCAGTTCTCCAATACTGAGTAGTTAAGACCAATGTAGTCAATCTCAGATCTCGGTCGCGTCGCGACCGAGACCTTGACACCTTGACACCTGATCTCGGGGAGATTATCGGTGAAATATCGGATAAGTGTAAATGTTAAAGTTATTACAAATATACTACATAAACTGAAATTTTAAGAAAGGAAAACAAATAATGAGTTAAACAATGAGCATATTACAACTCTAATTTTAAATTTTAAGACCAAGTTTTACCAACTCTAATTAAACAACAAGCTATGTGCTGGAGGCAAAAAAGAGATGGTCACTCAGGCAATAACACAAACATGTTATGTGCCATTTTTCATTCATTACAGCTTCAGATTTTCATAACTTCTAAATTCTTTCTAGTTCTTGCAAAGATCAGTTTAAGATAAACCCATCATTCAGAAGCTAAACATTCAGTTCATTCATCAAACAAAAATAAGAGTCAACCTAAACCAATTTTTCCTAACATAAGTTTTTTTTTTTTGATAAATACGATTTCGAGAGCCATGATGTCATTAGTAGCTTTGGGTCTAACTTTTTCGTTAAAAGAAATCAAAAAAAATCAAAAAAAATCAAAAAAAAAATTTTAAAAAAATTTAAAAAAAAAATCAAAAAAAAAAGAAAAATTGGGTCCAATATCGGCCGAGATACAGGCGTCGCGGCCGAGAATCGCGTTTAAATCACGTTCGGCTAATATCGACGTCGCGTCGCGGATAACCCCCGATACCGCGAATCACGGCGCTATCGCGGCCTTTACGACCGCGATCGACTACATTGGTTAAGACCCTATTCGGACGTTCTAGAATGTTATCTTGTCCCAACTGATTATTTATACATGTAAATGGATCTCCTCGGAAGCCCATGTCAATAAAACCCATTAGATTGAACATTCTGAGAAAATGTTGAGTATCCACGTAAGTTACTTGTCTTCCTCTTTTATTTTCTGATTGATCTGTTATATCGTTGAAATCTCCTAGCAAATTCCAAGGGATGTTTGAATTGATATTGGGGAAGATTTTTGGGAATTCATGCCATAAATCTCTCCTTGCCTATGGATGAGGTGGGTCGTAAATGCCCGTGCATATCCATGGTTGTTGGGTGGAGGCGGAGTAACCAGGGCATGTATGTAACTTTGAGAGTAAAGAAGAATTCTTATATCTAGGTTATTTTCCATAGTAGACATAATCCTCCCCGTCTTCTAATCTTGGGAACAGTGAAATGTTGTTAGAATTCCAAAGAGAGCTTGAGTGAATCCACGTGATTCTCACTTGATAAGGTCTCTGAGAGAAATATAATTGAAGGTTGGTACGTCGAGACCAGGTTTCGCAGACGTTGAATAGTTATTGGTTTGATTAATTCCCTGACAGTTCCACGCCAGAATATTCATTTTGGGAGTAAGACGAAATCTCAAAATCTTCTGTGAAATCGAAGTAGAAATTAATAAGCGATCAATGATCAGTTGAGGCTTTGATTGGGTCCAACAAAGGAGTCTTATAATTCAGGTAATGAGTTTATAATTGCTAAAGAATTCTCTACAGTTCCATGTAAGGATATTCACTTTGAAGTAAAACGAAGGCCGGGAGGAGTGTGGCCTAGTTATTCAATACCTGAAGTATATAAAGTATATGAAGTATGAAGATTGAATAAAACTTAAGAAGTATGAGATGCTGAGAATCCTTTATGAATAAAGAAAATATGAGCAGTTTCGAAGAAACTTTAAAGAATGGAACAAAATGAAACCTCGAAGAAGTAATAAGAATAGCCCGTCAGAAAGGGGAAGACTGAGTATAACGAAAGAATAGGAAATGTTACAACGTTTATAGAAGTACAAACATGAGAAGGTGAGTGGTTAGTTATGCTTACGGAAGGCTAGGTTAACGAGTCCTAGTAAGCAAACATAATTCATTGCATTTAGGAAGATGAAAGAGCAGCAAGAAAGGAACACGATATAATCAAGGAAACACTAAATTTCAGGCAAATAGGAAAACGCACCCGATCAAACACATCAAGAATGAATGTTTCTGGCAAGAAATAAAAATTGATTCATATAGGCAGACAATTTAGCTAAATACTGTAAAGAGAGTATGCGGACAGGGAGGATAGGAATGCAAGGAAGATAAAAGTTACTAAGGATGAAAAGTACCAGCAGATGGAAGGGACTATAAATGTTTTGTAGAGTAAAGCAATAGATAAAAGAAAACAATAATTTAAGAGAAAAACAAAGGAAAAGAGAACAAAAGAAGGTAAAAGAATAGGGAAATGAAATGTTATAGGATCTTAATGAGGCAAATGGGATAATAGAAAGTTGAATTACTTAGTAGCATGACAAATCAAAGAAGAAAAAAACAAATGTAACCTTGAGATCAGAGTGGTTCCAAAAGGTGCAGGATGAGGGATTAGCAAAACTAAATTACTAAGTTGATTGACACTATTATGTGATAAATTAACTCAAGCATAAAATTTAGATTATTAAAGGAGTTGGGAATACAGATATACACAGAAGATTATCTTATTATAGTAGATAAACTTAATTTGAACTTAATAGATAGTTGAGCCAACGAAAAGTGAGTAAGATACTTATAGATATTGGGAAAGCATTATATATTATATCAAAAGGTATACTTATAAGACTAACTATTAGAAGACATGCAATCATACAAAAAGGATTATCTAATTACTAAGAAACAAGCATATTTATAACTATCTAAGCAAAGTGGATCAGGATAATGGACAAGAAGCAAAAGAAACTGATCAAACTAAGCTAATGTAAGTAAAAGATTAATTGTTGTAGCGAAAAAACAAACTAAATACAATTGAACCTATTATAAAAAAAAGGGTGGATAAATACCACCGACCCAATTGATAAAACCAAAGTTATGTGAAGCTTGAGTGTGTAACTGGCCTATGTCAAAATATATCTATAAAATTATGCAGTTGAAGTTATGAGTAGAATGGGATTAGACTTGCTAGTCATGGTCTTCTGTTACTGATGCTGAATGATCTTGCTGGGATTGCGACTGAGACTGAATGTTGTCCAAGGAAGCAGCTGCAATTGGTGGCATTAGAATTTGTGAATCGGTTTCTGGTGCTGTTACAGAGATATTGAATGTAGTAGAAGAATTATCTAAGAAATCTGCAATGTATTCAGTCCTAAGCCTCTTAGGGGATTTATATTATTGTATCCAAGATGAGTATTCATCCTGTGAGACTTGATTGTAGATATTGGAACTGGATGATCCTGCTTCTGTATTACTAAGGTGTTGGAGCTGGTATGGATTCATCCTCTTGGAAATCAGATCTTGCTGTGAAGTGAATGACTTGAAGAAGGTGTTGGTCTTAGAGAACTAAGTACTTGATCAACTTCAATGTCTGAGTCTAAGTAAGATGCAGTGAGAGGAGCAAACTGCATGGTGTCAAATATGTTCTCCTCCAAGTTGTAATGAAAGTTATTGTTCTCAATTGGAATTACATTATCTTCCTAGAAAATTCTATCTGAATCCATAGATACAATTTATATATCTGAAAGATCTCTATTTAAGAGTGGCTGGTCACTTCCTGAGAATGAGATAGTTGAATGGTCTTGATTGGATGAGATATGAGATAGAGTAATGTCTAGGCTTCAATCACTATCAGATTCTTCTCCATTAACATTAGTATAATATGCTATGTTAAAGTGATTATCTGGGGTATTCTGTTAAATTTATGGTGGAGGATTAATGGTTAATGGAGCATGGATTATGGGGTGGTTGAGAATGAAATGATCAATGCAATTTTCACCTAAATGACCCAGTCTACGACAATAGTTACAAAATAGTATGGGGAGCTCTTGGAATTTGAACTCAATCCAGTTCACTCCATATTCATTGTTGGCAGCAGAATGACCAAATATTATTGGCCGAGTAACATCAATTATGATTCTAACCATCCTGGAACATAAGCCATTACGATAATAAGTGGGGGAATCAAATGCAATGACCTCCCCTAGTGAGTATGTGTAGATGAATATATTAAGTAGCTGAGTTTGCTCTGGGTATAAGTTAAGAATGTTTACTTCAAAATTTTCTCTGGTTATGGATAATGTGTTAGGGTTTAGAGAAAAGTTCCATATTTGTATAAGAAATATATCACCAAAAACAACTCTAGTTTCCTTCCTAAAAACGCGCCACATTTTATGCTCTAATTCAAACTTAACTAGATAGTGGTGGTCACCAAAACTACTCACAGATAATTCACTATCTAAATTCCATCTATAAATTAAAGCTCTCCTAACATCATAAGATTTTTTGTTAAGTCTGGTTAAAAAACCACCCACTATCTTATTAGGCTAATCCCTTATAGAATTACGATTAAGAGAAAGATACATAAACTGATTCATACAAGACACATTATTAGTCCATCTACTAGACATAATGATCCAAACATAAAGCTTAACAACAGAAGAATCTAAAGAAAAAAGAGTAAGAACAATTAAACATGACAACAATGCAAACTAAAGAACAAATAAGAACAACTAGAGGGAAAAGTGCAAATACAACTAGGCAGGAAACTAGAAAAGAAGGATAGAGGTGAGGAATGGGGTATTGAATGAATGGGTATTGAACTCTTAATATAGATGAGAGGTTCCCAGAGAAAAGCAGGTAATGGCAGTATGAATCAAATCCATGAATGGATATGAACTTTTTATGATACTTAGCAGAAAACATGGAATGTATATTTTGTTTGAATAAATTGAAATTAACAATAAAATATGGTTTGAATCAGATATAAATGCTTATATGGAATGCCATAGAAGTGCCACCTAGTGAAACTGAATTCCCAAGAATGGAAATAAAATTTTAAAGAAAACGGTGATATCATAAAAGGTAATGAACAATGTTACCTAGTTAATTGGATTGAATCAAGCGACTGTGATAGTGAATGAACAACATCATTACCCAGTAATCGAAGGAGGCGGAGAATAGACTTAATCAGGCCAAATCAGAGAAATTTTAAATTATTATAATCCGTAATAGCAACAAAACCATATCGAATTGTGCATTTGAGAGACAAGCTTAGAAGCATTAGTAAACCCAGTCGCTGAAATTGTGCATTGACAGTTAACTCCTTGAAGCATCAGTAAACCCCATTGTTAGATTATGTAATTAACAGACAAAACCTTGAAGCATCATTGAAACCCATTTTGGAAAATATTTTGACCTAAAATTGACCTAAATTATAAATTGAATCACACTCAAGCTAATAACTAATGGACTACATCGTATTAGAGCCGGTGGGATCGAGTTATCCTGCAAGGGAGATAGTTTTCATGATTGAAACCAAGATAGTCAATATCGGAATTCGATTAATATCGATCGAGATCGAGACACTGGTATGACTATATATTTTGGTGAATATCGGTGAAATATCGGCGAATATCGACATCTCGGATAAACGCCGAAATTGATACTATCAGCAGTATCTCGACCATCTTGGCCGAGATTGACTATATTAATTGAAACGAAAAAACTAGTTGTTGAGATTGAGATTTTGGGTGAGGAAAATTAACTCGGTCGGGGAGCGAGTTGACTTAGCTTTCTCCCGATTTTCCTAGTAACCTTTGGTTTCATCGTGTTCTTTTGGTACTGTGGTGTTAATGATGGGTCCCGAAAACAATAAAAACTGAAAAGAGAAATGCATGCAACCAGAAGCAAAAGTGGGGATTTTATCCAAGTAAAACAAACACACGTCTTTGAATCATGACGTGGGATTGTTAACATCTGGTTACAGTGCAGCCGAATTAAAGAAGGTAGAGTGGGATCGACAGGTGCCATGTTGTTGAAGTAGTTTGTGTACCTTGACTATGATTTTCTGGGAAGCACGGAACCGTGGACATGGATTAATATGAAGTTCTGTACGTATTTGACGTGTTTGACTTTGGTGGTATTTTGTTCGATCAAGTTCTCATCGTAATTGATATTCAGAGAGGGCACAATGGAAAGATATAGTTCATGTGGACCCAAGCGCACCCTTAATATATCTAATAAGACACCTGGCGTATGTTATTATGATACTTCAAGTTGTGTAATATAACCATTCCATCTTTATCATTTTACCAATTGCAACAGAGGCCGGATTTCTTGTTTATCTAATTTGTTTCGGTGGGATATTTGACGATGGTTTGAACGGATCCAGTGGAATGTTTCTCCGCAACTTTATTTTTTTCAAAGTTATCTCACCTTCAGATGACGTGATGATATAAATAGATATTAGTACCTAAAAATTAATTCTAGGTAAAACAATATAACGTAGAAGTATTTTTTTAAAATTCGGAAATTAAAATCGTACATGGTAAATCTAAACCACGATAATAGTCGTTTCGTCCTGCTTTGGTTACAAAGAGAGAAAATTGGTTGATCTTATGGGAGGGAAGCAAAGAAAGTTGAAGGAATTTTGTGTGTTGTATTGTGTATAGAAATATTGTACTATTGAGAAAATAACAGAGCTTGAGAGAATGATAAGCTTGTTTTGTTTTCTGAATGGACTAAGGAGCCTATTTATAATGGTTGAGAACATACATGTTTCCTTGTAAAGTAGTGGAGGTGGTGGAGAGATGGAGTAATGGGGATTATGGGGGTAACGGTGTAACCGCCCATTATCCTTGGAAGTTTCTGGAAAACCATTATTTCATTACCTCCTCAATTACTTCAACCGTCACCACTACTTTATAACTTCCTTATCATGGGGTGTTTCCACTCCCATGTTGCTGTAACCGCCAGACCAAAACCCCATGTTTTATCCCCATGTAATTGTTTTGATTTCTTGTAAAGTTAGTGGAGTCATGGACTCAAACAAATGTGAATAGTTTGACTGTATTTGGTACTAGCACAAGCATAGGCGCAGGCGTGAAGGGCGCAGCTTGCACCCTAGCTGAGGTGAAGAGGAAGATAGGCGCTACCGTTGGCGTTTTAGTGTAGCGTTGCTGGTAGCACTTCAGCTCAGCGCTGCTGGTAGCGCCATCGTTAGCGCTTCAGCTTTAGCACTGCTAGTACTTGTTTGGTCCACGCTCTGTTAGCTTTTGGATCCTTGGCTTTTTGGCACGTGTATGTGCTACTCATTGCTGTTGGGAGTGTGGCTAGGGTTCGCTAAGGCTACTACTTGCTAGGGGCATGGTTATTACCTGTGCACCACTAGCTTTGGCATCCATTAATGTCGTGGCCTATTTATGGCTTGTTTCAGGGTTTCTCAATTGTACGAGATTTAATTGTTAGCATTTATGCTTAATTTTGTGCAGTGCATACAAAATATATTCAAGAGATTCAGTCGTGGAAGTTTACAACTTAAAATAATGCTTGATGCGACTCTGCAATTTAGATGGTATGATGCATTTAGTAGCACATTTATGCGAGAATAGTGTAAAATCTCAGAATGACCATTGTGCCCTCTTTGCTCGATATTTTGGTAAAATGACTATTTTGTCCATGACCCAAAACTTGATGAATATGACTTTTCACCTCTAGTTATAAAATGACCATTTTTCCCCTGATGTGTAAAATTACTATTTTATCCATGGTCTGAAAAATCACTCATATTAACTGTTTTACCCTTTTTCAAAAATTCACCATCAATAATAACAGGGAAATTTGCATAGCAAAGGAGGAGAGGGCAACCATTTTTGAGAGAAAACATTGTGATTTTTTACTTTTCTATTTTTTGGGAGTGATAAAAGTATTGTTCTGCAATTGTTATTCCCATTAATAAAGATTAATAAAGATGATTCTTTCATGTTGCATGATGAGTATCTAAAAGTCTCCATAAATAAAGCAAAATGAGTAATTCTATTATGACTATTTACATTAATTTTAATTGAAGTAAATATATATTTTTTAATTTATTATTATTTTATTTGATGGTTCATGTTTAGGTTTAGTCTTTTGATGAACCATGATTATGATTTACGATAAATATTTGAGAGCCTAACTATTTTGGCAAAGAAAACATGGTCAATTTTTTATGTTAGAATTACTAGGATTGTTATATTTTGTAAATCGCATGAACATGATTAATGGTGGAATCCATAGCCTTAGTCATTTTTTAAAATTGTTATCATATTTTTTTTTCTCATTGCTTTAGTTCAATCAACATTCTCTTTTCGCAAAAATCATTTTTACTAGACTAAAAATATGTTTTTTAAGTTTAAAGAGATTTTATACAAGTCTCGGTAGAATAAACTACATTTTACCATTTATTAAAACGATCAAGTTTTTGGCGCCGCTGTCGGGGACTTGTTCTTTATATTTGATTTTAGATTTAATTTTTTTTTTAGATTAGTTAGTATAAAAAAATTTATTCTCATTATTTTTTTTATTTTAGTTTTTTTTATATCTATTTATCTACTTGTTACAAGTGTTGATCAAAAAGTAATTTGAGTCAAATAAGGATTTGGATTAATTATCGGTTAAAGATAGGGAGATAGATAGAAAGTGAACGAACAGAACAAGAAGATAAAGTTTTAATTTTAATTTAATTTAATTTTATTTTATTTTTGTATTTTTATTTTTAGAAAAATTGTATTAGATAATCTCTCCCTTTTTTGTAATTCTTTTTACCATTTTCCCTGTTATTTTTGGCTATTTTCAGACTTTTTTCTGGATACTGGATATTATTTTATTATTTTAAACCCCATGGAAGGGTACATTAAATATAAACTGCACGGGGAAAGACGACAATTACGATATTGTCTTGGCCCCTTGGGTTCGTACACTGAAACAAAAGTTAGTGGCGTGAATCGACTTCAACCGGTATGTCGCTTGTCTGGTACGGGAGGTAAAACTCGATCAACCCATGAATATCCTGCCTGTGGGTTTACTGTATTCCTTCGTATGCATGTATGTTGAGGATTTGAATATAGATTTAATTTCTAGTAAAGGGAAAACCAGGCTATATAAGATAAAGGTTCAGATTTCAGCACCGAATTCCCTTTTCCCTATTTAGGAACACGTTACCTAACGCTAACCTAAGATTAAAATTGGACTAGGAAGAAGACTGATGGGGTATCGAGATTTTTAAAAAATCTTTCGAAAGGATTCTAAGTATTGGTTACTATGATAGCCTAACTCAAGGAACAATAAGATTGATTTAAGTTTATTAGAGCCGCCTTGTAACCCAAGGAAATGTGTCAAAGAGGTAAGGTTTTTCAATCTCCTATGATATTATCTTACCTCTGTTTGACTAACTTTATTCAGATTGTTCTAGAGAGGTTTGCTAATACTGTAACTAGTTGCCTTTTCAAGAATAGAAGCTGGTCCAGAAACAATCTAAGTGAACCATCATAGTTTTTGTTTGCTAGATTCAATAAGATTTGCTCGGTCGAGTCATTGATTGGGTTTATCTCATGGTGCTCAAAACACTTTCAAAAGATAGAAACATAGCTCAAAAGTGCTTACAAAAGAGAAAGAAACAAAAATAAATAACACAGGGAAACTGCTGCGCTTATAAGTGTTGCAGAGAGAAGGTTGTCACGGTTCTAGAATGAGTTCTGTTGTTAAAAGGAATAGTTAAGAACGACAATTCTCTGGAGATGTTATTTGTGAAAGTTTCTATATGTAGTTTCTCATTCTTCCTCGATGAACTGCAGCAGCAGAAATAGTTTTCCGAACCGAGCCTCCTCCCCTTTCTTCGATCTGTTTTTTTTTTTTTTTTTGCTTTTATAGGCTTAGGAAAACCTCATAACTAATCCTTAGATGATAAGGATTCAATATCTCTCCCAAATCCAACTCTAACTCGTATTTATCTTCCATCACAAGAAAAATCAGTTTCGGCAATAAATCAAAATTTCACCTATTTTTCTCGTCTTGGGACTCTATATTTGACGTGTTTCAACATGTTAAATTTTTTACTTAATTTAGCTAACTCAATATCATCCTTCCAAATCTCTTAAAGCTCGGCTTTGAAATAAAACAGGAACTCCTCTCTGTTTTGTCGAGATATGATGATAAACTTATTTTCATTCGAATCAAAACCCATTACCAAACCTGTTTAGTCATAACAGGCCCAAACAAATCCTAGCCAATGATAATCAACGAGAAAATCACATTAAATCCTCTAACAAAAAACTTCGCAGGTTCAAATCTTTGTTTCCTGCCTTTTTTCATTTTTATATTAAAGAAGAAGGTTCCCTTATCAATTTGGTGGGTTCCTTTAAAAAATTTACTTGGTGCCTTTAATAATTTCTATGGGTGCCTTTGTCACTTTTTGAGCCAATTTTCTCACAATTGTTTATTTCCCATAAACTCATACAAACACATAAAATAACACAATAAATACATAATTAAGCACTAACAATATAGAGGATTGGGAACAATTCAGACCCAAAAATGTGTCAATCAAATACCCCCAAACTTATTATTTTCTAATCCTCGAGCAAATCTATTCTAAAAAAATAATATTCTAACTCACTTTCGTAGGAATCACGACTATACCTAACACGTGCAGCTAGTCGTTAAACTCCTAGGTGACCCTAGAAGAAGATTGTTGTCCCGTGAGGGTTTACAAGAGGTATACCCACAAAACCTTTACTCCAAACCCTAGCTACTTGTGAAGAATCTAGGATCGACACTAAAAAAAGATGAGTTCCTGATTTATTTCAAAGACGAGCTTTAAGGGATTTGGTGAACTGACCAGGGGCGTCTCAAAAAGATCTAAATGATTTGGTGAATAAACGACTCCTTCTGTGAGCTTTAAAAGAAGCATAATTTCATTGTGTATTAAAAGTGTAAATTGTTGCAAGGTGTATAGCAGAAACTGTCATTGTAGCTGAGAAACAACCACAGTTTTCAGTGACAATTCCCTTCTTTGGCCACGGTTTCATCTTTTTCTTCTTCTTCTCTTCCGACCAAGAACCCTAGTTTCTGAAAATGTTTATCTTTGATTTTTCTCGCTCATGGCTTGCAGCCAGCCTCCCCTTGACTCTTCCTCGATCTTTTTTATTTATACTAGAGCATCATCTCATGACAATAACTCCTCAAATCTTCATGATATATTTTCTTTTAATGATATATCTCTCGAATTTAACGAAATCTCGATATAAATATTTCTTTCTTTTTTAAACGGAATCTCGATGATTCTGTTTTCTTTTTTTTTTGTTGCTCAAGTCTTCATGAGAATCGTGAGAATATGAAAGATATCTCAAAGTTTCCTGAAATATTTCCTCATCCCTGTTTTAGATATATCACGATAGTCTGATTTTCAAAGTTTCCAAAACATGTAAAACTCCTCCTTATTAAGACATGAATATTTCTTGTCTTAAAAGCTAACAAAATCTCCCCAAATACTCGACTACAACTCTTTCATAGTTTCACGCAGATGTGAAATGAGATTCCCGCTAAATTTGATTTTGAATTTGGGAAGAAGGTGCCCTTAGCAACCTCGTGGGTGCCTTTAGTAAAATTCTTGTGTGCCTTTATCTAAAATAAGGGTGCCTTTAACAAATTTTAAGCCAATTTCTTCTATATTTATCAATTCTCCAAAAATACCTAAAAATAAAGAAAATATCATATTATATCTTCCTTTTTCCAGAAGTTTTTCCCTAGTCACAAAACATCATCTATCAGGAAACAGACTTGCACATTCTTGCAACAAGAGAGAGAATATTTATACAGGTATTTGGAGAGATTCAATGGTTTACTAGCATAATATTCTCATCATGGTATAGACAAGGTAAGGCTAGTCTGGATTTTTCTACGAAGGGCTAGATTATCCAACGACAACCATGGTCAAGCTTTTGTGTACAGGTGGGCTTGAAAATAAAATTGTTGATGGTGCGATGACATATTTGAATGAGATTGTCGAAAAAAACCATCAATGGGAATGTAGTAGGGAACCCCAGAAAAATATTCTACTGAACGGAAGTAATGTCAATATGGTAGATGTAACTTTTGAATCAGAAGCCAAATTTGCAGCAATAACAAGAAGGTTAGAAGCTTTAGAATTAAGTCGATTTAAACCTAATTTATTTGTTGGAACCGATGATCTGATTATTTTTTCTTAGGTCTCTAGTTGTGGTATAGATCCCAATAAGTCGGTTTGGGAGAGATAGACCGGTGAAGAGCATGCCAATGCTCTTTACAATAACCCTATATTCGATAATCGTCAGAAGTTTGACCCATATTCAGAAACCTATAATCTAGGTTTGAGGAGCCATCCTAATTTTCGTGGTCTAAGGGTCAGAATCAAAATCAGGCTAGTAACTCTAAGATTCACTAGGTTTTAGATATGCTGAGAAGTATTCAGTACCGACACAGTTTCAGAACCCTTTAGAGAAGAAGATCATAAGCATAGAGGAGTCTCTTAACATATTAACTCAAAACCCTACAAAATTTTCAGCAATTCGCTGAACAAACTTTACAAGCTAATAACAAGACTAAAACTCAAGCCATTTCTTATCTAGAAATCCAGGTTAGTCAAATAAATGAGTTTTTAAAAGAGAAAGAAAAAGGTAAGTTCTCTAGTCAAACCCAACCCAATCCTAGAGGATTTCATGAAGTATCTTTAACTGGTGAGAAATCATCAAATCATGGGAATGCAATTCCAACCCTTAAAAATGGTAAAGTGGTAGACAATAATGTTACCATGCCTGATAGTGAATATACAGTAGTTTATACTTCTGAGCCAGTAGTTGAAGTGACTGATAAAATCTCTAAGGATTCCCATGCAATTCCTGATAAGTCCAATTTTGTACCCAGAGACCCATACCCACAACTACTAGTTCCAACAAAGAAGGAATCGAGTTTTAATGATATATATGAGGTTTTTAAGAAAATCATCAACCTTCCTTTATTAGGTGCAATTAGGCATATTCCTGGTTTTTCCAAGTTCCTTAAGGATCTTTGTACGCAAAAGTGAAAGCTTAACTTACATAAGAAAACATTTTTAGCTAGTCATGTAAGTTCGATTATCCAGAACAAAATACTTCCTAAATATAAAGACCTAGGTTGCCCTACTATTTCTTGCATGATAGGCAGGTACCTTGTGGAGAAAGCATTACTTTACTTAGGATCCAATCTAAACTTACTTACATACCATGTGTATAACCATATAGGACTTGGTAAGTTGAAACCTACTTAGATGAACCTGTAATTAGCTTATAGGTCTTTGAAAGTCCTTCGTGGAGTTGCAGAGGACGTTTATTGAGGTTGATAGGTTAATTTATATAGTGGATTTTGTTGTCCTATATACCCAACCTGTCTCTGATCCATAGTCCCAGATACATGTGATATTAGGTCACCCATTTTTATCTAGATCTAATGCGATCATTAACTGTCGAAATCGTATTATGAATTTTTCTTTTGGTAGTATGACTATTGAACTGAATTTTTTTATGTTAGTAAGTAACTACCTTGTTTTAGGGTGAAAACAAATATAGTGTAAAAGAGTACTTTCAGGTAGGTTCGAGAGATGAAAATCGAACAGGACAAGCCTAAACCAAGAAATGGCCGTTCAAGTTCTGCTTCGGTCACAAAGGTGGAGACAATAGGTGATAAGTGCATCAAATACATTATTTAAATATCAATATCTTATGCTTTTCTTAGTTATGTCTCTTGTATTTTGTAGGTATTATGCTTGTTTTATATTCTCTAGGTATTTTGGATTCATTCAGAGTAAAAGAAAAAGAATTGTCGAAAAGGGCAATACCGTCATTTCACGGGAAAATGTTGTCGACAATCTAGACAAGGCTAAGGGCATACCCAACCACTTCCTACACAAACAATGCTAAAAGGTAGCCAAACTTAGGGTCCCTAAATTCTCTTCTATCTAGCGTAAAAACTAAGTCGTGCAATTTGGGTATATAGTGAGGGTTCAAGAGAAATAGCTGAGAAGTTGTTGTTGCTGTAGTGAGATAGAATGAGGAAATAGAAGAATGGTTTCAGCCACAAAAGAAGATAAACAAGATGATACCATGGGTTCGAATAAGTAAATGGGTTTCTCTGGAATTTCAAGCAACATCAGTGAAGATTGAATTTGAGAAATTAAATCTGAGAAACGCAATAGAGAACAAGAAGTTAGAGATGAATATATGGTGGTGTTTTGGTTGGAAAAAAAAAAGAAAGAAGAAGATATGAGGTGATGGGTATTCGCAGAAGAAAAAATAGATGAATTTGTTGATTAAAGTCGAGATTTGAAGAGAATGGATTACAGCAAGTGGGTCTGTTGGATGAGTTCAAGAGGAACTATGGCTAGCTTGTGAAAGAAATTGGAAGTGAAGATTCAGGTGGGTTTTGATCTGATGTTGTAAAACAAGAATAGATAGAAGTCAGTTATTACAAAAGATGGGTTTTATGGATGTGGATCGATTCAATATGATTGGTTTGAATGAGTTTTAGAGGCATAGTAAAGAAGATGGTTTGAATTTCCGAGAAGAACAAAACAATGAAACTAGAGAATGGGTTTGTGGAGCTGTTTATACGAGCTCGAGTTAGAGGTCCTATTAGTGAAGTTCTTCCCTAAATGGTGCATAGTATGTTGTGAGACCGTGAAGGAAGTGGATGTGAAGTGAGATGGTTTGATATTTTCGTGAATATATGATTGTGGGTCGATTGATGTTTGATAAAATGTTGAATGGTTTAATTGTGTATGAGTGAGATAAAATTGCATGGAAGAAGATAAGTGGATAATAAAAACTACAAACAAACTCATGCTTGAATCATCAAAAGATATTCTCACAGTCTGCTCGATGAAATGTCTCAAAGAACCTAGCCAATGAATTTCGTGAAAGACTTGAAATTATCTTATCAGTTTTGTAAGACTGACAGGCTTAATGAATATGTTGGGCATTAAAATTTACGAGCATTTTCCTATGATTCTGATTTGGCTTAGGATGTTTGGGTTTGATATATTTTTGTGAACTACATGATTCTATGAATAATAAATTAGTTTTGTCTCATATTTATCATTCATGATTCACCATAAATATCGCCACGTATGATTTGACTGTTTGTTTAGTCAAGTTGCAAATTAGTTGAATTCACATTCATATTTATAGCTAATTTGGGGTTTATTATACGCAAAAGTGATACTACTTAAATACAAGTAGCATAATTGTGGTTATTGCTTGTAGTAATATATCCTAGTAATCACAAGTGGATCATGACCTTTGTTAAATTTAAGTAGTGCACTTTCCACGTTCAATTGCATTGATTAGCCTAATTTCATGAATCTTAATGCTCGTCGGGAATTAATTTTGATTAGTGCTTTTACACGTTAGGTTGTTCTCTTGGTAGAATTCATATTCGCATCTTTTAGTGTGTTTGTTGATGACTTGAGGAAATTTGCGGGATATTCTTACGATCAAGGTATTCTAGAGATTTTGATAAAATGAGATTAAATATCAATTCTAATTAGTAAGACAAGAACATGTTTGTGAATAAAAACGAAACCTTAACCAATATTCTCAACTCTTTGATTCTTTTCTACAATTTCTTAGCTTTCTTAATTAGTTTAGTTTACTTTTATTTGATCTGAAAAATCCCCCTTGTTCAATAAGATATCGGAATCGAATAACAACCAAGCCCTCTCTGTGGAACGATCCTTTCTTACCTCGTACTTCATATAAATCTTAAGTAGTGAGAAAGTAATAAATAATTTTGGCGTGGTATGACACATATCAAATTTTGACGCCGCTGCCGGGGAGGCAGCAGATTTTTATTTGTTTTTGATTTCTTTTCCTTTTTTTTAGTTTTTTTTTTTTGTTTGTTTTTTGTTTTTTGTTTTCTATTTTTGATTCTAACCTAGTTTTTGAGAATCTTATTTCAGGTCCTTATTTTTCGTGGAAGGAGCATACTACAACAATCAATACGGTTTTCAACCCCAACAACACTATGAAAATTTTCAACCATACGGGGGGGAGTATGATCACAGCCACTCATTTGGTTATGACAAATATTCTAGTACCCTTTTGATTATTCTCGTACATGCCAACCTTCTTATGGAGGGTATGTAAGTAAAAAATTACTAGGAGGGAAGGATAATTATGCTTTTAATCATATTTCTCCTAGTGTTACAGAACAGATGTTTACTATGATAATGGAGATGCAACAAATATATAAACACTTTAATGATAGTTTATCTAAATCTACTCTTGATCCTATTTATGATATTTTACCCATTCAACGGGAAGAGACCAGGTTTAGAAACTTTACTATAAGTGATAGCGTAAGGCAACCTAGTTTGAGAGAACTTGAGAGAAGCTTCTATCAATTGATCGATGAAGGCCTAACATCAGATAAAGAAGTTAGTGAAGCTAAAAGTGCCTTAAGAAAAAAACGTGATCGACTCAATTCTATGATACGATAATAATTTTGAACCTTTTGAAATTTCTTGTAAAAATGATGAAGTAATACATATTCTGGATCATAATAACGATCACTCGCCTATTCAAAAGGTGTAACCTTGGCATAGTGAAACTATTGTTCTAAAAGATCTTTTTGCGTTCATATTTGATTCCAATAACGAGAGTGTTGAAGATACGGTGATTGAGAATGAAACCGAATTGAGTAATATTCTGGAAGACCCAATTGAACTTGCCGAGGATGAAATTGATAAAGTTGATGCCAAAATTCTTATTGAGGAAAAAACTAATAAAGAAAGGTTAGGAAGTTTGATAGAGGACCACGGTACACAAGAGGTAAATAACTCGTTAATTTTTTTTTGAAAACGATAAGGATCCCTAACTACAAGAGAATTTCGAAGGTTTGACAAAACCTTTGACTATTGATCATTTTCCTTTACCTCGTTTTGGATTAAATGTATGTGCTTCAGAAGTATTGTTGAATTCCTTTGCTTCTAAATATCCTCCATTGGAAATATTCGATTCTCATACTATGTAGGTTTTCAAAGAGGATTCCATAGAAGTTCCCGAATTTTATGTTCTCTATCCCTACTTCCGAGTTTAGAAAGGACTAAGTGTAGGTGAAACTTCTATACTTCACTATTCTTTTCTTATACTAATATTTGTATGAAGTTATTGTTTGCAATGCTTATTTTTCTATGAGTAGATCCTCAAATTTTCAGAGTGTTGGTCTACGGGTGACCAGAAAGTCGGGCTGACGACTTTAAACCAAGCGATGCATGGGAGGCAACCCATTGGTTTAGTTTTTATTTTACTTTTTCTTATTTTTTCTGAATTTTCATATAATTATAGGATTTCTTACCTTAATTTTACATTGAATGAATCAAGTTATATTGAGGACAATGTAAAGTTTAAGTTTGGGGGAGTGGTTAAGCATATACAATTCTTAAGTATTCACTTTTAGATATTTTAGTGTCACTTAGAAGTATTAGAAAACTAAATTCGGGTTTCTTAATTATTGAGAGACAATGTCGATAAAAAGGGACTTAAACCGTGGCGAATTAGGTGCAGAAAGAATACAGTATTAGAGAAGCTGATCAATCATTAGTGGAGACTACCTATATATGAGGCACCAAACCTTCAATATTGTTCGTTGAGCGTGTTTCATCTGCGCAAACTCTGAGTAGAATAATGAGCTACTCAACCTCGCACCATTTTAACACTACTTTTTGATCCCTTGAGTGCTAATTCTATTAATCATGAGGGTGACATCAGAATTGCGAAAAAACCTTACCTTGTAGTTTGATTTGCAGTTGGCACTATTTTCTCTCTCAACAACAACAGGTCCGTAGAAATACCATCATCATCAAAAAGCGGAACATTACAAATTTAAAGAAAGTTGAAGACGTTCAAGGTTTACAATCAACACTACAAAGAAGAGGAAATTTCAAATTCAAAGTGAAGTAAGGAGAAGAATTCTATATCCTAGTTGAAGACAAAGTACAAGAGTGAAAATATCAAAAGAAGTGAATTTTTGTGAAGTTTATGATACCGAGTCAATACAGGTGGTAAAGTCCCTCTCCCATGGCCATATTAGTTTCATTGTTATTCCTTTAGTTTGTATTTCATAGTTTTGTATAAATAAATAAAAAATCAAAAAAGAAAATATATAAAAAAATCAGAAAAAAAGAATTATTTGTTTTTATTGTTTTAGTGTATATTTCTTTTTTGTATTTATTCAATAAGGGCGTAGGAAAGAAGAAATTTAAAAAGAAGTTTTAAGCAACAAGAATTTGAAAAGAAGAGAGTAAGAAATTGTCGAAGTTCTATGAAGTTCAAGAGTTCATCATCTACAGTTTAAGCCTAAGAAGAAGACGTTTCTATGGGGCGCTGTGAGAGTGGTGTTGATTGTAGATTATATGAGAAGATGAGTGAGAATTCCCATCCTTGCATCGTGGTTGATTTCCTTTGTGACGGACCGGAGAATTCCACCCCCGGCACTATGCGCTGGGCAGGCTAGAACTCCACGATGCACGGGTAATAGGGCTTTAAAATTTCCCTTCTCGCTAGGAAAATGCAGGTCGATTTGCTTTTCCAAGCATGCTTTGCAAGCATGATACTCGAAACGTAGTTTCCATACCGTTCCAACTCACTCTTGTTCTGCAAAGGGTACAAGGCCATTAAATCGAAAGGTGAATGCCTTTGGAAAGCATCACATACTTACGAGCTTTTTCCAGGACTAACTCATGCATTGGACTAGCACCTAGGCCATTTCAGGCATATTTTTCCCTTTATCAACTCTGCTTCGACTAAGAGTTGGATGCATGCACTGATCTTGGTCTTGCCAAGAGTACATCGACCAAACATATTCCGTTCATACCGTATGGCTTGATAGGAAATATGAACATCCATCAAATGGAATTGCAACTACCTCATCAAGTGCGGTAACAATCATCTCTTGCATAGTATTACCAAGCCAGATGATATGAGTTACCAAAGCGTCGCAATCATCTCTAAATTAGATATTATGAGCGACAAGATGTTGTACCTTAATGCATTATATTTCGGCCGCCTACGTACCAAACCCGTACCTTGAAGAGATCAAGCATGACCGTAGTTCATCCTGATAGAGACAAGCAACTTAAGCCTATTAAGGAAAAGCCAACATCGATTACAACTTTGTTGCAAGGCCAAAGGCCAAGCGAAGCCTAGTCAAAATAGGCCAAAGAACATTAGCAAAGTATGCACAGACTTGTGTATAACTATCGTTACTTAGCATGCATAATGCATTCTCGAGCATGCAACACAGATGAATGATGCTTTCGCATAATTCAAGCTTTATCGACTAAGATACAAGAATATTGACGCTTATGTATCAAGTATGCACAATCGTAGTGGCTACATCGCATATATATGCATTATCGCTCATGCACATTCGACCCAAGATCCCTCCCTATATATGTCTTAATCACATTTCCATATATTTGGAAAAGAGGGGTAAGGGACATTCATCTACTGCACTTTAGGCAAATCCGCCAACTGGTTAACATAGTTGGGCAAATCCGTCATCTGGTTAGCATATCCGCTAAATGGTTAGCCAGCTGCTAGGGTTATCCTCCATCCGGTTAGAACATCCTCTAACTGGTTAGCCAGCTGCTAGGGTAATCCGCCATCTGTTAGCCAGTTAAGCTTCATCAATTTCCAACCAACGACTCCTCCTTATATATGTTTTACTCGCATTTCTACAAATAAATAAAAGAAAGGAAAGGGTCATCCATCGACTGCACTTTAGGAAAAAATACTAACTGGTTAGCAAAATCCGCTTTCTGGTTGGCGCCTCTAGGAAAATCCGCTTTTAGGTTGTCGCCTCTAGGCAAATCCTCTTTCTGGTTGGTACTACTATGCTAATCCGCTTTCTAGTTATCCAAATTTGTTTTTTGATTGGCGCTACTAAGCTAATCCGTCAACCGATTAGCACTACTAGGCTAATCCTCCAACTGGTTAGCACATCCGCTAACTGGTTAGCATAGATAGGCAGTTCCCCCAACTGGTTAGTATAGCTAAGGCATATCCGCTTTCTGGTTTGCATAGCTAAGGCTATTCAACTTTCTAGTTAGCATGGCTAACCATCATCAGTTTCCAACCAACACCTCTTCCCTATATATGTTTTATTCGTATTTCTATAAATAAATAAAAGAAAAGGAAGGGACATCCATCGACTACACTTTAAGAAAAAACGCCAAAGGGATAGCCAGCTGCTAGGCAATTCCACCATCTAGTTAGCGTTGATAGGCAAACACGCCAACTGGTTAGCACATTCGCTAATTGGTTAGCCAGCTGCTGGGATAATTCGCCATCTAGTTAGCGCTGATAAGTAAATACGCCAACTGGTTAACACATTAGATAACTGGTTAGCCAGCTGCTGGGATAATCCGCCATCTAGTTAGCACCGATAGGAAAATACGCCAACTGGTTAGCACATCCGCTAACTGGTTAGCCAGCTGCTAGGCTAATCCACCATCTAGTTAGCATGAAGGCCAATTGTTCCAAGGCTAATGCATCCATACTCTAATACATTCGTAAGTAAGCTTTATAATCTTACAGTTTCATCCCACGCCATGACGCGTCCTTGAATAAGCGTCATGTGAAAAATGCGGGTGTTATATCCTTTCTTAGAGATCATCAGAAAAAAGGTTTCTTTTCTTCCCACGTTTCTATGGGTATTCAAATATAATTCGGAAGGTTTTTCCCTTCCCATTAGAGGTCCTATTAGTGAAGTTATTCCTTGAATGGTTCATGGTATATTGTGAGACCGTGAAGGAAGTGGATGTGAAGTGAGATGGTTTGATATTTCCATGAATGAATGATTGTGAGTCGATTGGTGTTTAATATAATGTTGAATGGTTTAATTGTGTATGACTGAGATAAAATGGCATGGAAGGAGATAAGAGGATAACAAAAACTACAAACAAACTCATGCGTGAATCATCAACAGATATGCTCACAGTCTGCTCGGTGAAATGTCTCAAAGAACCTAGCCAATGAATTGCGTCAAAGACTTGAAATTATCTTATCAGTTCCTTAAGACTGACAGGCCTAATGAATATGTTGGGTTTTAAAATCTACGAGCATTTTCCTATGATTCTGATTTGGCTTGGGATGTTTGGGTTTGATATATTTTTGGGAACTAAAGAGTTAGGGTTATAATAGAAAAGAGAGTTATATTCCAAGAGGGTTTCAACAAGGGAGAAAGCTATATAAGAGGAACTTCAACAAGAAGAAGATATATCTAGGGTTATACCTAGTTCCCTTCTCACCTCTTCTATTTGTTTTCGTAGGTTCGCGCGGGGAAGATTTCTCACATCTAGGGTTTGCAATTTCTTTTCTTTTTGAATTCACTTGTGTAAACTCCAATTTATGAGTAGTTAATTTTATTGTTGGTTAGGGAATAGTTGGATTTACAATACATGATTCTACGAATAATAAATTAGTTTTGTCTCATATTTATCATTCATGATTGACCATAAATATCGCCACGTATGATTTGATTGTTTGTTTAGTCAAGTTGCAAATTAGTTAAATTCACATTCATATCTATAGATAATTTAGGGTTTATTATACGCAAAAGTGATACTCCTTGAATACAAGTAGCATAATTATGGTTATTGCTTGTAGTAATATATCCTAGTAATCACAAGTGGATCATGACCTTTGTTAAATTTAAGTAGTACACTTTCCACGTTCAATTGCATTGATTAGCCTAATTTCATGAATCTTAATGTTCCTCGGGAATTAATTTTGATCAGTGTTTTTACACGTTAGGTTGTTCTCTTAACCAATATTCTCAACTCTTTGATTATTTTCTACAATTTCTTAGCTTTCTTAATTAGTTTAGTTTACTTTTATTAAATCTGAAAACCCCATTTATTTCATAAGATATCGGATCGAATAACAACCAAGACCTTTCTGTGGGAACGATCCTTTCTTACCTCGTACTTCATATAAATCTTAAGTAGTGTGTAATTTCATGAATGAATTATCTTTGGGATAGATTGTTGATTATGTCCCTTAGTCCCTTGTCGAATATATGAAGCCATCTATTTATAGTTCTGATAGGAAACACACTGATTTCTCGTAGGTGGTGGAAGTTATTGAAGAGGTGGAGAAGTGACGATTGTGGACATTGTAGTGGAGTCATGTACAAAAAATTAGAAAGATTTGTCTGACCACTACTCCTCATACTCTCAACTACTCTGAAACTATCCCACTATTTATTAACTTCTTGTTCGTGGATGTGCTACCACAACGCACGATTGTCGTAGACCGCCAGACCAATACTCCAATGAAAATCCCCCCATATGTTGTATTTATTATCTCGTAGAAATAGTGGAGTTGTGGACCATCACTATTTTTATTTGGTCAAGTAAATAACTTGTTAAGTCAGTGAGGCAAGTTGTACAACTCACTAAGTTGATAATTAAACTGTCTAGTCTGGTAAGTTTAGTGGTCATGTACTAGCTTAGAAGCAACTTGGCGTAATTTTAGTGGCCATATATCATCTTAGAAGTGACATGGCATAAATCTGGAAGTGTTCGAAGCCAAGATTGCGCAAAAGTTCCTAAGGACCAGTCGTGGCGCACTCGATAATTTAGGAAAGAAAAGGATCGTTGAATAGCCATGTAGGATTGGCGCTGGCATTAGGCAATCGCAGAAGTAGTGGCGCGTCCCTGGGGACGCGTCTTAGAAGATTGGCGCTAGCCCAGGCTAGCGTTAAAAGAAGGCTGGCGCTGGTACTAGGCCAGCGCCATAAGGACGCGTCTAAATAGAGATGGTGCTGGTATTAGGCCAGCTCCAAGAGGAATGAAATGTCCCTAGGGACGCGTCTCAAACAAGGCTGGCGCTGGCCTTGGCTAGTGCCGAAGAATATGGAGGTCGCGTCTTGCTCGATCCGTCCTGTGCTATTGCAAAGCGTCCTTGAGGCATTGTGCGCGTAACTACGTATCCTCAGGGCATGGCTCTTTGAATATGGCGCGTCCAAGAAGAACAACGCATAATTTTTGACGCGTCCTTGAGTAAAATGCTATAGTGGCATATATTTAAGGACAAGACGTCGAATCGTGATGTGTTCTTTGTGGACAGGGCGTTAAGCTGGAATGCATCTTTGAAGATCAGGCATAGTAATTCCCAGAATAAATAGATGTTATTGGAACATCGATGCGCATTCCAGACAAGTTCAAGGAATTCTGTTGTGGAATTTATACGACTTGAGACTGGTTAGATATATCATAAATATTGTAGATGTTAGAGCAACTGCAACGTGCGAGTAGAGTAAATAGAGAAGTTACTCGCCAGTTTGCAGCCGCAACGGGAGAGCATATTTGTGTTTTACTCCAGATTTTCTACAGTATCGGAGTGAATTCTCTCTGAATTCTAAGTATACTCGCACGGCCATGTGAGATAGCGTATGCCGAATACGTTCAGCTAGAGAAGCGTATTTATATCAGAAGTATCCCTAGAGAAGCGTCTGGTATTACGCTCAGATAAGTATACGCCTCATAATACGGTTAGCTGCAACAACGCCCCTTGAAGATACGAAACATTACAGTAGCGCTTCACTACACGGTGTTCTGGCTCGACGCTTAACACTTCCGCGCTTCTATAGAATGCCGTCCAAAACATACGGTGTGATAGAAGAACTCCTACCCATATACGTTCTTCCTGGAAATTGTATGGGATGTATATGTTTATTTAGGGAGCCGCCTGATTCATACGGCCTTACTAGAAACTGCAATACAATCATACGGTCTCTTAGGAAGCCGCCTTGTATCCATACGGTCTCCTAAATTTTTTAACTAAATATTTACTAAATTTCTTTCACACGTTTCGTCGAATACCTTGAGTGCAGTTCTATGGTGGCAATTAGGCATGACTTTATTGTATTTTCTAATATCAAATCTCCTTCCCTGCACTGAATTACCAATTTACCATTTCATCATAAGCCCAATCATTCATTCAATGTAAACCATTCAAAACACGGCGGCAGTATTCTCTCATTCTCTCAACTGTTTTTCCATCAAAACCCATTAGCTCATCTTCATGGACAATTCTTGTAACAGAACTCTGCTCAAGTCTCGACCAATTATCACTGTTCTCGCTACCACAACTCTCAGAATCCATTTTCGCTGGACCAACAGACCACAACCCATCTTCAACTTTAGTTTTTTCTTGGTCTCTCTGCCAACGACCACCACTTCCTCCCTGATTCTGTTCATCTCTTCTATCCGACTAGCGAACAGCTTTAAACCCATTCTAGATCTTCATAATATATTCTCGGTGTTGCATCTTATTTGTTTGTTATCTATTATAGCCACCAGCGATATAGCATCACCAAATTTACTTCACTGAGTTCTTCAACTGAGTTCCATCTTCTTTCTCTGGAAGCTAACCAAACCAATTCTAACTGGCCGCCTGAGTTCATACGGTCTCTTAGGAAGCCGCCTTGTATCCATACGGTCTCTTAGGAAGCCTCCTGAGTTCATGTTGATTACCGAAACCATATGGATTCCATACGGTCCCTTAGGAAACAGTATGGATTCCATACGGTCCCTTAGGAAACCGTTTCATAGATAAACGTCTTTCCTCGATAGCGTATCTCGTGATACGGCCACCCAACTAGACGCAACAATTATTACGACCTTCTATGAAGCCGTCTCTCGTAATACGGCCACCCAAATAGACGCTCAATCATACGTATTGTTAACTGAGCGCATAATATTTGGCGCTCATTCGGATGAGCGTACAGTTCCGCGCTCTTCTAAGTGAACGACAATACAACATACATTAGGATAGCTAACCATCCGTGTTATATTCGGCCCACTAAGAGAACGCCATGTATCATACGGCTACCAAGAAGAGCGTGCGAGTAAAATTTGCTGCCCTAAGTGGTTTTTAAGCCAAAGACCAAACAAAATTTGGTTTTTAGTCGATAGGGTAGTCGCACCGTTATAGTTTCCCTTAGAGAGACTACGGGGTCAGTATAGAACGCCGCAGTTATTTGTAGAGGTTGTATTCTCAATCCTCCTACGAAATATAAGTAAAAATAAAATATTTCATGTTTTGGTATAAATCCGAAAATATGCGCGGATGTTTCTATGCTTCTGCTGCTAGGCAGAGGGCGATGTTACAATTATATCCTTTGTCAAAAATCCACCACCTATATTAAGTTCCTTGTTTAGTGAGGAATAGTAATGTTGCATTATAAATACTAGATGGTGACAATATGCCTATAATAATTATATATGTATAATTAAAATTTTAAGAGTAGAAGAAGATATACTTAGCTTTTGTTTCCGAGTACTGAGATGTATTCCCCTTAGCATTAACCCTAGTTTGGATTAATAAATGTCTGCGTTCTTATTAGGAGTGCTTGCCCGTGAGAAGAGATGGAATATTGTTGGTGTTATGGTTTTTTTTTCTTCCTAATCCAATAAGGACTTACAGGAATAACACTTATATATGTACTCTTCCCTTCACAACGTTACCACCTTTTTTTATTCTTCCTTCTCTCCTTCGTGAACAAGTAGGGACTGCTTCTTCCTCGATCTCGCGTTGCTGACTGGAGATGCTTCTTCAAGTACGCGTTTTTGGTTGAAGACGCTTCCCTGAGTACGTGTTGCTGTCTGAGTTGCTTCCTTGAGTGGTCAGGAAATAAGGGTTGATTCGTTTTTCAAGTACGTGCTTCTCGGAGGAAGGAAAATGTTTGGAACTGACTCTATCATCTGGTAGAAATAGGTTTTCCCAATTATTGTCACATATCATACGCATATTATTACGTATATATATCTTGATAATACTGAGATTATAATTTTCTTTCTTTTTAATAAACCCTAGTTTCATTATTGTTCTTCTGAAGCGAAGTGATCTTCAATTGTAGTAGTAACAATATTAGTAAGCTTAATCTTGGTAAGCCAAAATCTTTGGTAATTCTCTTTCTTTTTGTTGGTGTTGGAATCTTCATCTTGTTATTTATGTCTTGAACAGATCATGGCAGTTCTTGATCGAGATCGTAATTATGATTCTTCAAGTAAGAGAACGAGCCACAAAAGTAAAAGGATGAAGGTAACTCCTCCTCAAGAAGTACAATCTAAGATCAGTTGTTTTTTAAGTAAGGTCACAAAGCTCGTACGAGGCATGCCTCTCGATTGTTTGAAGGCAGTACGTGAATGTGCTCTGAATCTCACATTCGCGATTAATGTTGAAGAAGAATCAAGACGCCAAAAGGAGTTGTAATAGAAGAAGGCTGAGGATGAGGAGCTCCAAGCTTATATGAAGAAACGACATTTCCGAATGATTGAAAGGATTGAAGAAAAAAAGCGGATAGAGAGAGGTATTCGTCCTTATGGCGTAGCCTCAGATTCTGATGCGGATGATTATCCTTCTGACTGGGACCATGTAGAGTACGAGTCTGAGCCATTCTCGGAGCAAGAAGTTGAGGATGACCGTGAAAATACGCGTGATGATGCTTACGATAACATACGGGTGGGTTCTATTGAACTTGCTTTGGCTCATTTTGATTCAAGTACATCTAAATATATTATTCGAGAATTGGGTATTTCAGACTCGTCCCAATACACCCCACTTTCTGCTGTGATTTTGGATGATGGAATTTTAATTTCTACAAGCAGGATTGCATCGGCTGCATACACGAGAGAATATGGTGAGGTCTCTTTAGAACTCCTCATAGAAGTTATGTATGCGGAAAAGGCCATAGGCAATTGTTCATGCCATGTCCTTGGATGGTCATAAACAATGTGGCTTAGAATTCTGATGAGAGGTTTATTGGTGCTTTCAGCTTGCACATTTCCTTGAGGTTAGTATGGCGTGGAAAATACCTGCTTGATGCCATAACTTTTAATTAATTTTCACACACATTTATTTGTAAATGGAGTACCATTGTATGTTACGATATGCTTTGGTACCCCAAATTTATATATAATGTGTTTTTTGATGAAGTCCGCTATTGTTGCTCCAGTCGTGCTTCTGAGGGGTACAACTTTGACCCATTTTGTGAAGTATTCAGTGGAGGTGAGTATGTACTCGTGTTGCTTTGATAAGGATGGATTGATTTTACCACTGAGATCCAGTCCCCGGCTATAGAATGGCTAAGGGATGCTTACCGAGTGAAGAGGAAGGAATGTTGTGTGGATGAGGTTGTCGTGGATTTGATATTGTTGATATCTGTGAAAAAATAAAGTTGCGTCGTCCTCCATGGTCGTCCAATAATATTTCTCATGGACTTGGAGAAATAGTTTTATCTTGCCTTGGTGTTCACCTTCGTGCATTTCTTTCAGGATAATCTGGATGTCTTCTTCTTCCATACATCGCAACAAATCTCCACCAAAGCTCTTTTGGTAGAGTATTCTTTCGTGAAAGACAAATCTTTTGGCTTTTTGGATCAAGCGTGTCGCTTCCTGCTTTTCATGAGGTAGAATATTATCTTGAAGGTATCTGATATACGGCTCCCGCCAGTCCCTGGAATTGTGTATAGTGAGTACTTATGACTGCTGCGGCGGGATCTGACAATTAGGTCAAGATCCTTGCAACGATCGTGATTGAACCTCCATGGTGGGCCAGTAATACCCAAGATATTGGAGACGTCTGTATAAGGTTATTACTAGTGTCTGACCGCATATCTTACGGTGTACCTGACTAAGTCTCCCTTGTGCCTCATTGTATTCCAGACATCTTGACAGAGATCCTTATGAATTTCTATGATACAACACCCCATGTAATAAGAAGAATTGCTTTAAATATTTAAAACTGACCTTCCCTTGGCTATGCGAGTTGTTGAGCTCTTAGATGATAGACGTCCTCCAATCGTTGGTTTGTTCTTCATCAGGCTTGTCCATCTAGGTCGAGGGCATGGTACGTCTCTGTACAGTGAGGGTCGCTTCTGAGTCTTCGAATTGGAGTTTCAAGTCTAGGTTTGCCAAGAAATCAGCGTTTCTTTTGTTGACACACCCTGTATGTATGATTGTCGCCTCGGCAAAGTGAGTTAAGAGCTTCTGCTCCTCATCCCTATACGGAGCTAATGTTGCTTTATTGATACAATAAACACCATTCATCTGGTTCACTAGTAACTTCGAGTCTCCTCTTATTTTGAGACATGTGGCTCCATCTTGCTTGGCTAGCGATAATCCCAGTAAGAAGGTTTCATACTCGGCAGAGTTGTTGGTGCATTTGTAGTCCAACTTGAAGGAATGTGAGAACACTTCACCAGTTGGAGAAACTAGCATAATATTGGCTCCTTCAATATTGTTGCTTGGAATAGAAGAGCCGTCAAAGTATAATATCCAAGCTTCTTCTTCGGCAAGTGAGATCTCTGGGAATTCTCCAGGTTACGTCTTCATGTGTTGTAGTATCGTTTTCTCCTGGAAAAGCAGCAAGCATATCTGCGACCGCTTGTCCCTTTATTGCTTTTGGAGATACACATGATATGTCAAACTCTGACATTTGTAGCAACCATTTTTTCGCTCGTCCTATGAGAGTAGGTTTTGATAGTAAAATTTTTATACGGCCATCCTTGGCCATTAATACTACTCTATTTGCTAGTAGATAATGCCGAAACTTCTGAACATCATGCACTAAGGATAGGCATGCTCTTTCAACTTTGGGGTATCTCAACTCTACATCTCTTAATGTACGACTGAGATAGTAGATGGGAAACCCAGTCCCCATGTCGTCTTCTTGAGAAAATAGGGCTCATATAGCCACTTTAATGAAGGCCGTGTAGAGAAGTAAAAGTTTTCCCGAAGTTGGAGATTTCATAACGGCTGGTGATAACAACAATTGTTGAATTTGATGAAATGCCTTTTAATTGTGTAGTAAAACTCGCCTCTTTCTTTAACATGGGTGTAAATAAAACAACGAATTGAGTTAGTCCAGTGATAAAACGTCGTATATATGATACCTTTCCCATGAAGCTTTTAAATTCCCTTACAGTATGATGGTGACATGGTGGTGATATCTTGTGCTTGAGTCGGGTCCACCTTGATCCCTTCTAAAGTTACCAGAAATCCTAGAAACACACCAAAGGCGCACTTCAAAGGGTTTATCTTCGAATGGTATTCAGGGTATCTCTCGAAGACTTGGCGTAGGACGTCTGCATGGGATGTTTTGGTTTTAGATTTCACTACCACGTCGTCGACATAATATTCTGCTTACTTTTGCACCATATCGTGAAAGATTGTTTTCATGGCTCTTTGTAAGTAGCGCCAGCATTCTTCAGTCCGAAGGGCATTACTGTGTAATAGAAGTTCCAGATAGGGGTTCGGAACGCGATTTTCTCGGTATCGTACTCGTACATCTTTATTTGATTGTAACCACTATAACCATCCATGAATGAAAACATGCCATGTCCACTTGTATCATCAATGAGAATGTCGATGTTTGGGAGAGGAAATTCATCCTTGGGACAAGATTTGTTCAGGTTCCTGAAGTCCACACAACACCCTTTTTGTCCATTTTTTTCTTGACGGGGACAATGTTAGCCAACCATGTGGGGTGTTGAATAGGTTCGATGAAGCCTGCTGCTAGCAATTTCTGAATTTTGATCTTGATTTGTTCCCCGACTTCATGTATGAACTGTCTGAGTTGTTATTCGACTGGTTTGGCGTCATGAGCAACGTGCAAATGATGAGTGACAAGTTTGTAATCTAACCTTGGCATTTCTTCTTAGGTCCAAGCAAATACGTCTTGATATTCCTTGAGTATATTGACAAGCCCCACTTTTTCTTCTGGTGACAAGGCTGAGCTGATTGAAACTGGTCGCGGATTTTCTTATGTTCCTAGATTGATAGTTTTAAGTGTGTCAGCCGTAGTATCTGTATCATCTTGTAATTATCGCGGCGCGTCTTCGAATTCCTCATGGTATTGCTCCTCATTGTAGCTGCATATTTGTGAGAGGGGAGACTCTTCGTAGGCCTCCCCTGTTAATTGCTAACAGCGATTGCGGAGGCAGACCATTTTTCTATCGTGATCGTAACTAATATCGAAAATATGTATTCTAGTAGCATGTTACGGACTTGTGATGATGGAAGTCCTATGGTGGTATCCATAGGGTTCTAGAGGCTGCTCCTGATGACCCGGCTTTCGCGGTAAAGGTTAATGGTTCGTCTGCTATCGATACCTAGTCAGGCAACGACGTATTTTAGACTTTGTTGGATAGTTTGACGGTATCATCCTATGGTTTGAAGAACTCAACATCATATATTGGAGTGTAGGGTGATAGCAATGTCGATATGCAAATGATCTTCCCGTTCAGTACTTCTTTCACATATTGATGGGAGGTGGAGGGAACAACCTTGTTATCGTATAGCCATGGGCGCCCCGGTATCATATGGTATTCAGGCTCTTTTGCAATGACATGGAAATTCACCTTGGATACTGTAGGACCAACTTGTAAATTTAAATAAACATGGCCATATGAATTAGTGCGGTTACCTTTGAAATCCTTCATCACTATGGGGTGTTGTATGATATGGTTCTGTGGGACTTGTGCAACTTTGAGCATTCTAAGTGTCATGATAGTGGCAGCTGCTCCTTTGTCGATAAGGGTCCTCTTAAATTCACTTTCCTTGACATGTGCAGTGACATATAAGGCTCGATTGCGACCTTCTTCATCCAGCATGTCCCCCCTCGGTGAAGGTGACGCTATTTATAGTTGGGTTATCTAATATAGTTGTTTCTATTTCCATCAGAGATGACATCAGATATATGTTCACGGCTGCGGTTGATAGCAGCAAAGGTGTCGACACGTTGATCCTTAAAAAAGTGAAGAAGTTTGCACAAGTTTTCAATTAGAAATATGGCTTCCTGGTTCGCTTATTTTTCTGCAGTGGTGAAGCTCCCAATATTGTGAGGTGGAGAATCACCAATCGACTAAACTATCCATAGTTATGTTGAACCTAGGAATCATTCGAAAGCGCTAGGACAACCTACTTATTCTATTAATTTTACAAGAGAAGAGAATAGAACACCTACCGCATCTTCCAGTCTTGCTAGAATTCTTGCTTGAGATTCTTATCTTCGCATCAACTCAGCCAGAGTGATTGAGGTTTTGACCACTTCGGCAGTACCGTTAGTGAGATGTGGGTTGGTGGTGCCATTGACTGCTGGAGATTGGTTGTGCACATCGCCATTGATATTGACAGGGGAAATGTTAGAATTGTTGGTAATTGAATATGACCTAAGACCAACCATTTTTTTTAGATAATTGAAGAATTTATTTTCAGATAGTTGAAGAATTGGATTTGTGACCGAGAGATTGATCTTCCACTGTTGTCGCCAATTCTTAGTACCTAAAAATTACTCCTAGGAAAAACAATGTACTGTTGAAGTACTTTCTTTAGATTCAGAAATCAAAATCGTACAGGACAAGCCTAAACCACGATAAAAACCGTTCCGTCCTGCTTCGGTCACTAGGAAGGAAATTGGTTGATCTTATGGGAGGGAAGCAGAGAAAGTTGAAGGAAAAATATGTAATGAATTTTGTATAGAAGTGTTGAACTATTGAGAATAACAGAGCTTGTAGAGAATGGTCATCTTGTTCCCTCTTCTGAAATGGGATGAGTAGCCTATTTATAATGGTTGGTATCACACATTTTTCCTTTTAAAGTAATGGAGGTAGTGAAGAGATGGAGGAATGGGGATTATGGGGGTAATGTTGTTACCGCCTATTATCCATGGAATTTTCTGAAAAAACCATTATTCCATTATCTCCTCAACTTCTACAACCGTCACTACTATTTGTAACTTTCAGATCATGGGGTGTTACCACGCCACATGTTGTTGTAACCACCAGACCAAAACCCCATGAATAATCCCCCCATGTAATTTTTTTGATTTCTCTTAGGAGTTAGTGGATTCATGGACTCAAAACACGTGAGTAATTCATGAGTAAGATAATATAGTCAATGAGTTTGCGCCAATCATGGCAAGAACATATTTGTGGCATGTTTGGAACATGTAAGTTGTCCTAGTAGGAGCAAGTGAAGATGATGCTAGCACAAGCACGGGTAAAAAGCACACAAAAGGTAAGGAAAGGGGAGTGCAAGCGCTAGCATTGGCGCTGCAGTTAGCGGCCAAACTAGAGCTACTAGCAGCGTAAGCTTTAGCGCTGGTGCTGGCTAGCGTTGCTAGTACTTGTTTGGATTTGTTGGATTTTTTTGCCTTTAGCACATGTGTGTGCTACTTATTTGTGTTGGGAGTGTGGATATGGCTTACTAAGGATGGCACTTGCTAATGCCATGGTTATTGCCTATGCACCGCTAGTAGCTTTGTCTTTCATTAATGTTGTGGCCATATTTATGGACTGTTTAGGGTTTTTCAATTGTATGAGATTTAATGTTAGCATTTATGCTTAACTTTTATGCAGTGCATACAGAGTATTTTCAAGATATTCTGTTGTGGAAGTTTGCAACTTGAGATAATGCTTGATGCGACTCTGCAATTAGATGGTATGCATCTAATTAACGTTTCATTCAGATATGGCATAGCCTCTATTCTGAATGTTCATAATTTTGTGTAATCGGTGTTCTGATTAATTTAATTGTTTGTATGGACGCACATGTAATAACCAGGGTTTAGTCGGGTAAATCCCTGAAATTTTAAGGCGCCCAGATATATAGAAGAGCTATAAGGCTAATATAGCCATGAGATGAATATGCATTCTCAATTCTCTTGTGGAATGTAAGTGTTAGAAGTACATATTCATAATTTTGATGTCGGGTCAGAAATTTATACATATTTATTTCATGCTTCTAAAACTAGGCGAAAAGAAATACTACAGTTTTCTCCCTTGTCAAAAATCCACCATCAACAGCTATAGTAGCCGCCAATAGTAGCCCAAAAACTTATATATAGTCCTTCCCAGTTGGAAGAGTAGCGGCATATTGAGTTTATGAGGACCAAATATCCTATCCGGAAAGTGTTTGGTTTGATTGCTTTGGCCTTATAGATCTTTTGTTCTTATGGCCGAACATCTTCTTTAATATTTCTTTGGTCATATATGAGGGAGAATATCTTTCAGAATTCTGGTGATTCATAAAAGGTGGGAATGGTCTCTACCTATCTGTTGAAGTATTAGGATGGAGTAGCGACCCATTCATAACGACAGGCTAAAACACAATCGACTTTTCCAGCAAGGTCTAGTCCCCAGTTTTGCGATGAATGGGGATGATTCAAGTACAAGGAAGAAAATTGAGTAACGGATACCTGAGTAAGGTACCTAATTATATAAGATGATACACTCTCAGTTGATGCTTGATTCCCTTCCATGGCCTTGATAAGTTTATATTCTTCCATGTACAAGGGTGAGTCCTTATCAAGGTTGTATCTGTCTTCAGAAGGAGGGATTTTTATACGAGGTGAAATTAATGGCGGAGTTCTCAGGAGAGCTGCTGATTGTTGGAGCCATGTGCGCCCCAAGATCATATCATAATTGAGTTTTTCTTTGAAAATATAAAATTTTGTGCATATTTGGGTAACTCCAGACGCCACTGTAAGCATGATGTGACCATAAATATTTCTAGTCGTCCCTTCGGGGTCTCTAACTGTAGTTGGCGAGCGCGTGGTCTCCTATCGAGTAGTTCATTCTGTCTTGAGAGTCTTGAAAGTGGTAATATTAACATCCATGCCAGCCTCGACCAATGCATTTCTGTATTCAATATCTTTAAGAGGGGCAGTGCTGAAGAGTCCTCGATCATGCCTTTCATCGTTCTTGTCGACCATGTCCTCCAAAAGAGGCTTGACTTGAACATGAGTATCTTCAGTAAAGGATGGCAGGCGTTTGCCAGATACAACTCAATTAAGAGCAGTAAAAGTATCATTGCGTTGATCCTTTGAGAAGTGGGGAAGTTCGCAGATGTGTTTCATAAAGGATTGGACTGTTCGGTTGATCGACTCTCCAGAGATACTGAAACTTCCAACATGAAGGGGATTTTTATGGATACCCTCAGTCCCCAGTTGCATTCACCTGAATCTATATTTTCTTTGATCTCAGACCATTGCATCCACTTGTAGGGTGATTGAAGAACCGATGAAAGCGATAATATTTTGGATCTGATATTTCCTAAGGAGTCGGTGGGTGTCGTACAAGTGGTATCTTGATAACACCATCTTGTACCCACGCCTCTAGTAATTCAAAGATTTCTTCCGTATGAAATGGAAAATTATGACAAGTTATATCTGATTTTATATCCTGCTCTTGTGGTTGTTGTAGCTGTTGTTGTTGTCGCGACGCTTTAGGCCTACCTTGGGACCGAGTTACTCATTGGGTTGGTGCCTGGTTCGTGACTGGAGCTGAAGAGAGGTGCTTAGTTTGAGACTCTTATTGAGATGAAGCTTTTCTTTAAGACCCTTCATACTGATAGCATTTATCGATGGTTGAATAATATATTGTTTATTGATCAGAAGTCGACTCCCACGGGTATCTCCACGGCTTTCTTCTCTTGTTGGTCTTGTTATCTCCAATAGGGCATGAGCAGTTATTATCGACTGCTTCGCGGCTTCATGTAACTCAGAGAAGGTCTAAAAGCGTAAATTTTCTAAAAGAGCATGATAGAAAGGAATCATACAATTAATACAGAGCTCTACCAATTGATGCTCCGTCACACCGGATAATGAAAATTCAGCGCTTGAATCCTGAATCTCTTCACGTAGTCGTTGGGATGCTCATTATTCTTCTAGAGCATCCTTGCCAGGTCTGGAAGGGTGATTTTCTCATAGATGAAAAAGTACTTCTTGTAGAAGGCGCTGACCCTATCTTCCCAACCAGAGATTTTTATTGGGAGCAACATTGTTGTACCAGTGTAGCCCCTTAGCTATTTTTTAGATATTTTTAGTCAGGAGTAACCTCTTTGTAGTGGAACTCTTTGAACTTCAGGCGGGTAAGGAGGCTAGTGATGATGAAGTGAGAATGTGTCTTCCTTGCCATGATTTTGTAGGAGTCTCTCCAAATTTACGCAAGTAACAAAGTTGGTTTGTTGGTTCCTCTGCAGTGGTCGGTCAATGATAACATAAACTTTACTGTCCCTTTCATTCCTTGACGTCTCAGCATCAATGGTCGTCGTAAGGTTGTTCCTGGTTTGCTCCGTCAGGCGATGTCGTTGTTCTGGGGAGAGTTGCTCTATTAAAGTCTTGATACAAGCGAGTACCTCCTTCTGAGTGGTAGCCATGTCCACCTTTGTCCTGGCAAGAACTTCATGCCTCTTCATCAAGTTGACAATGTTGGATGGTGTCTGGGAACTCCTAGCATTTTTAGTCGTCTTGTCACTATGAGAAGGGGCAGTGGCAGCATCAGTGGTAGTAATGATACGAGGAGGGTTGGTAGTAGAGGGGGTATTTTCAGAATTGTCACCACCCGTACTACTTGAAACGGCATCAGGAGTTGTGACTTTTCCAGACCTAAGATCCACCATTTTGAATTACTGAAAATTATTTTTTGTAAATGAGAGGCCGATCTCCCGTTGTGGTCACCAATTTTTTTAGGATGAAAACAAATATACTGCAAATAAGTACTTTCAAATAGGTTTGAGAGATCAAGCTTGAACAAGACGAGCCTAAACCAAGAAATGGCCGTTCACGTCCTGCTTCGATCACAAAGGTGGAGAAGATTGGGTAAATCTTAGGGGAGGGAAGCAAAGAAGGTTGAGAAAATCTCAGTGTGATGAGTAATTGTAGTATGTGATAAAGAATAAATTATCTCTGGGATGAATCGCTAATTTTTTATATCTTAGTTCTCTCTTGTTCTTGTTTCGAATAAATGAAGCCATCTATTTATATTTAGTGGAGACACACTGATTTCTCGTAAATGGTGGAAGTTACAAAAGAAGTGGAGGAGTAACAATTGTGGAGATTGTAGTGGATTCATGTCCGAAAAAATAAGGAGCACTTGTATGACCACTACTCCTCGTACTCTCAACTTTCCTGTAACCGTTCCACTACTTGTTACCTTCTTGCTCGTGAATATGTTGCCACTACGCACGATTGTCGTAGACCGCCATATCAACTACGCCATTTGACTCTTTTGCAACGGATATAAACTTTGCAGCGAATTTAAGCGACGGTTATATACGTTGGGAATAGGGCGTAACAAATTCAGCAACGAATTGGGCAACTTCGTTGTACAAGTTAATTAGAGCAACGTCCGTTGCTTAAATAGATTTTTCCCGTTGCTCAGTTGCATTAATGCAACGGATAAATTGGATTTAAGCAACATTAAAGTGGATCCCAAGACAAATGTAGGTGGCGGTTATTTTTGGGCAATGTTAGTATCAGTTGGTAATTCCAATTAGGTTTCAAAAAAAATACTCGTATAATTTAAATTTTCCTACAGATTTCTGCTTGCACCTGTATAAATATGGATTTTTGCACCTGCAAGTTCTGCACATTATCACTAGATACGTAAAGCAGTTGCTTCACCAAAGACTTCATTACTGAAATACACAGAACAACACCACCTAATATATATATATATATATAACAGTTTAGCCATTTGTGACAAGATTCTTAGAAAGTTAACAATCACCAAAACACATATTTACTCATTTTTATACAATAACCACATAAACCTCAAAAAAAAAAACTAATGTGTATACTTCTGAAGAAAGAAGTTGCACATTTTTATACATTGGTACTAACCTAAGATACACAACTCCTCATATGCAGCTCCTTAAGCAAAAACCCATGGGCATGATTCAAGCTACAAAGAGAGAAAAAATAATCATTTTAGACTTCAGTAGAGATTATACTACAAGCATAGTTACACGATGTTATGTGGCTCAAATAACGTTTTAAAGTTAAGAAACATCTCAATTCCACATCAGCAACTAATAAAGAGGTCTAGATTGCAACTATGTGGAGATAAATGATCTACCATACATATTATCTACCATGTATTAGGAATTAGGACACAGGTTATACACTTTAAAACATCTAGCAGTTTAAGCCATGTCAGAGGAAATAATAGTTGTTAGATTATTGACTTAGTATCTAAACTTCCTATATAATCAGGAATTATTTCAGTAGAAGAAAAGATAAAGTATTGGTAAATCAACTAAATGATGGGAGTTAGGTAAAATGGTTATGCAGTGTCAATGTCAGTTAATTAATGGGAGTTAGGTAAAATACTGCATAAACCAACTATCATTTACCTCTTGATGACTTAATTAAGTGATTGATCAACTCCATATTTTCCTGCAGAATACTAAGAAATGGCTTGAGTAACTATCTGTTTCTATACGAATATTTGCATCTTGAAAAGTTCAAGAAATGGCTAGAAAAGATGAATAGCCTACCAGCATGGCTAAGAACATGAATCTTTATTGATTCTTTACCTTCATTTCAGCTCCATCACCATCACATCGCCTAAACACGTGAACAAAATTTAAATTGTGTATGACTTAAAACGGGTTACCGCTGAATTTATACACGGGAACCTAATAGTGCCCCATCCTGCAATCAATTATACAACAAACGAGAACCTAAATGAAATGATATGTCCCTGAATAATGACTAGAAACCCATACCAAGCTCTCCACTACAGGATAATACGGAGATATATTGGAGGTTACAACAAACATACATATCGCCAAACCCATTGGCTTGACCCAGGTACCACTAATATGGTTGATCAATTAAACCTACGATACTTAGGTAAACTTATTTAAATTGTCAAACTAGAAAACAATAAATGTCAAACTGAAACATCTAAAATCGACACCAAAATACGTACTCAAGATTTGGTAAAAAAGACTTGCTCATGGGACGTAAAAGAAAAGAAAAGATATTTAGTAACATCTACGGTGGCAGCAACATGTCTTGTTTCATCTCCACCTGGTTCAAATTATAAACGAAAATCAAATGCTCATGATTGGTCTATACTTTAGTACAACGTAATGATATATCAGCAAATCCTAGCATTCCTAAAGATTTACCTGCCAATTTTTACACATAACAATGAACCGATCAAATTCAGTATTTATTGCGTCCAGAAAGTGATCAAATGGACTTTGCAAACTATCAAGTTAGTTCCTGAAGACGAGAAAAAAATCAATTACTGATGCTCAAAGGAATAAGAAAATGGCAATTTCTTTCTTTTAGATGAGCTATGAAAGCATTCAGTAACTACTTGGTATAAACTATAAAAGCATGCAAGATCATGGTGTTGTATATACTGGCCCGGGGAATAATATCTGGAACATCAAGTCCCCGAGCTACTACATCAGTACATAGAAAAATACTACTGGAAATTTCTATAAAAGATTCCAATGCCTTTTCCCTTGCAACCTATAAAAAGAGAAATTTAACGTAAAAATTTAACATGAGAAATTTAACGTAACAATATCTTGAACTAAAGGCTTAGAAGAAGAAAAATATCTTGAACTAATTGTGTGAACTTCAGATGGAAGTTCTTCAATTTCAGGTTCAGTGTGCATTTCCAAAGCGCTGTTTTTATCATCACCCTGGTATTTGGACTTAGATAAAGAAACGAGTATACACAAAGTATTTTTAATTAACTTGGAACACAACCGTATAGCAGCTAAACTGATGATCATTGGTTCATTCAGATCTGTTGTCTAACTGCTGCTTATATAGAAAATAATAATCCAAGAATAATGTCTGAAGCCTAACAACTCAGCACATTGGCTTTGACTTCAGGATCATCAGTGTCTGAAACATGACCCTCCTCCACATTGGACTGGACTTTAGGACCATAATATGGTGGTTCAGCGTAGTTTCGTTGACTCCTAAAAATCTCGAGAATACCAGCGAAGCTGTGAAATCAAAGCAGACTCAGTCGAGAAGGATATTTTAACAAGAATTGATACATAACAAATGTGAACGCTAACACGGAAGAAATAGAGATAGAAAGACAGACATACAAAACTAAAACAACAAGAGAAGAAGACGGATGAACGGAGTCATAAATAATTCAACCGCAATCTACAGGCATTCTAAAATGTATTTAGATGATTTAGTGCCACTTACATGTGCTCATGAGGAATGATTATCACATCAGCAGACTTAGGAGAATCCACTATATTTTGGTAGTAAAGGGATAATCACTAAGCTTCAATTTTCAAGTTTAATGAGAGATTCAATTGTAAAGCGAGCAAGAAAATTAATAAAATGAAGAGAAGTTAAAGAGCATAAGTCTTGGTCCACTGCTAATATCTATTGCAAGAGGGGGAAACCATCTGCAATGAAACAAGTAGTGAGTTAGCCAAATATGATACATCTATTTTATACTCTAACAAGACAACAAAACTTCATCATGAATAAAATACAAGAGAAGAAAACCTTAGCCTTAAGGTGTTGATTGGTGGTACACCCCATCTTCACTGTAAAGGGATAATCACTTCACAACCTTCCACATTTGTTTCCTGTGTATGCAGAACCTGAAAACCATGGACACTATTAGGCTTAACTCTCCAACATCTCTCGGCGAACAAGTCAAAATACGAAAACTATGAAACCCAGTTAGGTAATGGAAAAATTACATACCATCTCTATAGATGTTGATGCATAGACATATATAAACTGCATGAAAACTAAAACAGCCACTAAATTAATATAGGATCTAATCTTGGCATACTTTGGTAGGGAAAAGATATGAACATTAGAGTTACCTTTACCTTGATTAGATTTGATCTACTATGCCTAAGTTCACTACCAATTCTTTCCAGGTGACCTGTAAAGTACAACAAAATGAACTAAGCATTAAAAACAAGTTCGAAAAATCATAAAAGAAATGAAAAGCACATTTTCATGAGTTTCTGAATCATCCCACCTTTTTTCTCAATCTACTTCTTCCTTCTTCTCTGTTTTGGATTAATCTTCTCAGTATCTGAAAAGAAAAAATACAACTCATTATAAATCCCATAAATCTCAGACCTAAATGATTGAATGAGAAAAACCAGATTGAATCTAAACAAAAATAGACTCTAGAAAATCAATATACTACCACATTTAAAGGAATAACAGTAACATAACTCAAAACTCAGATCATAAAACTTAAATTAACCAAACCATAGATTTAAACTCCAAGAAATCAAATGAAGAAACATAAAAAAAGGGTGTATTGTAGAAGAAATTTTACTATATAAAAGAAAGCAGACTCACAACATCAAAAATAAAGAAACTAAGGTTTTTATATACTCATCTTCTAAGACCGGACTATAATCTGTTATGTAGAGAACACAAAGAATAGTTAGTGTTTATACACTATAAGAATCAACAAACTTGCTACAACCTTGTACGGTAAATTATATTGGATGTTTGGGATTTCAGGGCGGTGATATTGGATTTTTGATAAAGGTAAAACAGTTAATTCGGGTAATTTTTCAACCCAGGGGTAAAATAGTCATTTTTGCCAAGAAAAAGTCGAGCGAAAAGGGCACAATGATCATTCTGAGATTTCACACTATTCTCGAATAAATGTGCTACTAAATGCATCATACTATCTAATTGCAAAATCGCATCAAGTATAAATTCAATGTTACAAACTTCCACGGCTGAATCTCTTGAAGGTGTTCTATATGCACTGCACAAAAGTTAGGCATAAATACCAATAATTAAATCTCACAAGACTGAGAAATCCTAAATAAGCCACAGTCATGGCCATGGTGTTAGTTAATGTCAATAAAAATAGCATATAGGCTACAGCCCTGATAACAACAAGTACAGGCTTTAGTAAGCCCTAGCTACGGTTCTAGCACAAATGTGCCAAAATAATCAAGACAACAAAGTCAATAAAAGCAACAAACACAAAAAAAGGTCTCGCAAGAACCCTTTACTAGAGCACTAGCTACAGTGCTAAGGCCAGCGCTAGCGCTGGGGCCAACAACGTTGAGGCTAGCAGCGCTAGCTCCCGCGTTGGGCCCAATAGCGCTAGCGCCAAGGCTAGCCTCCCCTCGTTCCTCTGCGCCACGCCTATTGCTGCCCCAGTTTCGTGCCTTGTTGCTGCCGCGTTCCGTGTCTGTGCCGCTGCTGCGCTAAGTTTTGTGCTACCACCCATGCTCCATTGCTGTTGTCGTGCCTTGCTGCTATCGCACTGCTGCCATGCATTATTTGCTCAAGCTAGCACCTTTTTTCTCTCTCGCTCAAGCTAGCACAATTAGTTAAGCCATTATTATGACAAAGTTGACATAAAGTCCACTAGAGACATTATTTTACAACAAGACTCATGGCATTAAATCCATGACTCCAACAATTCCTGTGAGATATCAAAATCATATTACATGAGGGCATGAAACATAGGGTTTTGGTCTGGTGGTTATAGCAAAGAAGTTACAAAGTAAGTGGAGACGGTTGAAGCTGTTGCAAAGGTGAGGGAATAATGATCAGGAAGTTTCCAGAAACTTCCCAAGACAAAGTGGACGGTTACTACCACAACCTACATATCTACATTTCCCCACAACCTCCACTACTTTACAAAGGAAAGTGTGTGATCTCAATTACTATAAATAGGCTACTTAGCTCATTTCAAAAGACAGGATAGAACGGAGAAGAGATAGAAATCATTCTCACAAACTCTGTTATTCTACACTCTACATACCATTCCTTCAACTTTCTTTGCTTTTCTCCCGTAAGATCAACCCATCTCCTCTCTTTGTAACCGAAGCAAAACGAAGACAGACATTCTTCTTGTTTGGATTCGTTTTGTACAATTTGATCCTCAAACCTAAAAAAGTACTTCAACAGTACATTGTTTTTCCTTGGAGCAATTTTTAGGTACAAACACAAGGGAAAAAATAATTTTTAGGGCTACGAAAATTCGGGTTTATGACTGATAGATCAAAATTTCTGGTTTTGGACTTTGGTAAGGATTAAAAGTTGATTGATTGATGGGTTTTGATTTAAATTTTTGATGATAAAATCTTATGAGATTTAAGATTTTTTCTGGTTGAAAACAGCGAGGTTTTTCTTGGAGAGAGAGAGAAAACAGATAAGAGAAAAAAAAAAGAAAACGTTGTTTTTTTTTCTTTATGTATCTATTTGATACGTGTCTGGTCAAGGTAATTGTTTTTTTTTCCTTTAAGTATCCATATGAAACATAATTAATAATTTGAAGAAAACATTAATAATTGTGTATTAAACGATGATTAATAAGTAAACTAAATGAAATTATTGTTTGTTTTTGAAGCATGAAATTAATTTGTTACTAATAACTAGAAGTGAATGAAGTAGAAATAAATATGTTAATGGATAGTAGTAAACAAAGTAGAAATAAATATATACTAGTGATTAGAAATAAATGTTATTAGCACTAGAAGTAAACTTATGATTAGTTTTGTGGGGGGAATATTTCACAATTCAAGTTTGGAAGGGAGATTGATTCTTATGTGAAAAAGAAGAAGGAAATTGATTGTTAATTAAAAAAAAAGGGAGACTAATTGTTATATGAAAAAAAAAAGAGGGAAAAATAGAGGGAATCCAGTTTAAAGATTTTCTAATATGATTTTGAATTAAAGTAAATATAAGAAAAACTAAAAATATATTCAATCTTAAATACTCTAAAAAATAATCAAATTTACAAAAGTGCCATAATGTATAACACATATATTCGTTGCAAAGGCGTTGTTCAATTATTTATAGATAATTACGAATTAAAGTAACGGAAATTCCGTTGTGCAACGGATATAGACGTTGCAAATTGTACAACAGATATAACCATTGCACATCCAAAAATTAAACTGTTGTAAAATTGGCCATATGGCTAGTGTACCCCTATGAGAATCCCCCCATGTGTTGTCTTTGATATCTCGTGGAAATAGTGGAGTCGTGGACTACCACTTTATTATAAGTCAAGTCAAGGAATTTCCTAAGTCGGTGAGGCAAGTTGCACAACTTAGTAGATTTATAATCAAACTGATCAATACTGTGTCTGGTAGGTTTAGTGATTATGTATTATCTTAGGAGTGACTTGGCATAAATTTGAAAGATATTTGATTTCAAGATTGCGTAAAGATTCTTAAGGACCATTTGGGTGCATTTAAGAATGAGGTTTGATAGATATCCACATAGGGCCAGTGCTAGCATTAGGCTAGCATTTGAAAGTACAGCGCTTCCCTTGGGAGCGCAGCCTGGAAAAGGCTAGCACTATGCACTAGCGCAAAGTTAGCGCTCTGAGCATAGCGTAAAAGAGTGGCACGTCCCCAAGGGACGTGGCCTAAATTATGCTAGCGCTTTTAGCATAGAGGAGTGGCGCGTCCCCAAGGGACGTGGCCTAATTATGCTAGAGCTTTTAGCATGAAGGTAGGGCGCGTCCCCAAGGGACGTGGACTAAGTTTGCTAGCGCTGAGCACTGACGGTTTCGTAATAGTGGTAAATAAAGTTCGTTCAAGACTTGTGAAGATTTGTTTTTAGACTTAATTTCTAAAACTAAAAATAGCAAAACTCAAATAAAATTGATAATAAAATTGAGAGAGGACTGAGGCTAGGATTCCACTATTTTCCAATTTTTAAAGTGATTAAATTCAATAATTATAATTATGCAATTCTGACATTTAATTTGATTCTAAAATATAGCAACAAGTAGATTTTCAAAATAACAATTGTATAAAAAAAGCATGGAACATCTAAAACCTAGGCCAAAGCATGTACCATCTAACGAAATCACAATTGCTTAACGAAAATCATTAAATCAATTTTTAACCAAGGAAATTAATCATAAATGAATTGCATAAATTAATTAAATAAATATTACCACATCATCTTTGGAAAATTAGCTTCCTCTGTCGCCTCAGAGATGGGGTTTAGCTCCTCATTGTATTGGAAAAACCCTCAAAAATATATTTCATAGCATAAAAAGTTATGAAATAGAGGTAACACATGAGAACAGATACGCTTATAAGAGTTACATAGACTGTTCTCTGCGTTACTAAAGAAGACGGAAATAAAGAACGGACCTGGGACGCTTCAGAAATTCAAAAGTATAAACAACGGGTTCAGCGATAGTTCCAGCGACAGTTTTCTGGAGCCTTTGTTCTTCGTTTTCTTCTTTACAGCAGTAGAAAAATATTTTCCTGGATTTTTCTTTCAATCTTTGGCTACCTCCTGAGCTCTCCCATCCTCTCTTTCTTTTTATACTCCACCTAGCTTCTCTTTATTCACGTGTTCTCTCTCTTTTTGGTCTCTCACTCACGTCACAATTCCCTTCCATCATGTGACGTCCTCTTGGTCCACCTCTTATTCAACCGAGCTACTTAAGAGAAGTCTAAAGCCTAGATCTCTAGCTATTTCTTCTTTTTTTCACTGTCCGCCTACTTCATAATAGTCCAACAATAAGATCCAAAAGATAAATCTAATGTAACCGGACCCATCTTCTACGTCAACATCAAATGAGCTCCAACCAGCCACCTCTCTCACGTATAAAACTTTTTTCTTTTGTTTCCGAATTTGCTCACCACAGACCGAGACCCCATCAAACTTTCTCTAGCCGTACTTCACGTGCTTTCTGTTTCTCCAATTTTTCTTTACTCGGTCAACATGCCCAACTCCAAGAAAAAAATCTCATATCCAGTCCATCCTTCACTTGCAGATAGCCCAAATTGATTGTTAACAAAATTCCACTCATTTAGTCATGTTTTGCATTTAGCTTTAGGATTTAATTGTTCCACCTAAAATAATATAAAATTAATAGTATTAGCACAAATTAAATACTAGAAAATATTAATTAAGAGGTATATATGTATAAATTATGCCTGTATCAAATACCTCCAAACCTATATTTTTCTAGTCCTCGAGCAAAACTAATCTAAAAATAAAATAAAATCCTAACTCACTTTCGCAGGAATCGCGACTACATTTAGCATATGTAATAAGCCTTTAAACCCATATGTGTCCCTATCAGACGAGTTTTTTCTCGTGAGGGTTTACAAGAGATATACCCACAAAACCTTTTACTCCAACTTTTAGCTACCTGTGAACGATTGAGGATAGACACTAAACAAACTATTTAGTTGGCGTACTAATTTCTTCGACTATAAGAATCATTACCCTGTATGAATCCAATTGTTGTACCGAGTTTGTACTGAACGTACTAAAATTCATATAAGAATGCAAAACTCTACTCAAATAATCATTGAACATCCGAAACTGGATAAAAATTCACATTGCTCGAAATCAATCAAATTCAAACACAAGGATAGATTAGAAGATGGAAATGGAAGTAATGAATGGTGCATATGTTGACTAAGGTGAACGGTGTTACCTAAAATATTAGTATAAAGTCCGGCTCGGATGCTCCTATTTTTACTATTATTTATATACATAATATTTTTTTTTCTTTTTTTTTCTGACTACATGATTAGATCTTTTGAATCTAAGCGCATGCTCCTTTTCAGCAGATTACATGATAGTTCACATGGATCCAGCATTCCACGCTTGCTTAGGCGACGTAGACAGGGAGAACACACATATTGCTATCAAAGTGTCAATTTTCAATTTTTTCTTTTCCTTTTTTTTTAACAAAATTAAAATTCTAACGCATCCGAGCTACGACCTTATGGCAATACTAAGACCCCATCAGCCTTTCTCTAGCCGTACTTCACGTGCTTTCTGTTTCTCCAATTTTTCTTTACTCGGTCAACATGTCCAACTCCAAGAAACAAATCTCATATCCAGTCCAGCCTTCACTTGCAGCTAGCCCAAATTGAGTCTTAACAAAATTTCACTCATTTAGTCATGTTTTGCATTTAGCTTTAGGATTTAATTGTTCCACCTAAAATAATATAAAAATAATAGTACTAGCACAAATTAAATACTAGAAAATATTAATTAAGAGGTAAATATGAATAAATTATGCCTGTATCAAGCACCAAGGAGTATGACGCGTTCCTTGAGTACGCGACCTAGGTTAGCTGTTAGCGTTTTTTATGCTAGTGTTTGATTGTGGTGCGTCTCTTGAGGAACCAGATTTATTGTGAGACGTGGCCTAAATTTGGCTAGTGCTGGTGCTTTGGCCAGCGTAAAGTGTTGTGGCGCGTTCCTTGGGGACGCGAATTAATAGGCTAGTGCTAGTGCGGAGAAGCTATTGCTAGCCTAGTGCTTAGGCACAACGTGCTCTTTTAGAGGCATTGCTCTTTTATTGTAGCACATTCAAGAGGAACGACGCATTTTTTATAGCATATCCTTGAGGATAATGCTAAAGTGGCATATTTTTTAAAGTTAGGACGGCAGATGCGCATTCGAGACAATTTCGAGGAATTCAGCTGTGAAATTTATTTGACTCGAGACTGATTCATATTGCATAAATATTGTGAGTGTTTAAAAGGCTACAGTATCATTCTAGAATACATGTAGTTACTTGTAGAGATTGTATTCTTAATTCACTTGGTGAATATTAGTAGAGATACAGTATTTCGTGTTTTGATATAGAGCTAGAAGCATGCGTATAAATATGTATGTGTACTTATATGTTCCTGCTGCTAGACAGAGGGCAATTTTAAAATTCTAGCCCTTGTCAAAAACTCACCATCTACATTAAGTCCCCTGCTTAGTGAGGAACAATAATGTTGCGCAATAAGCAGTAGATGGTGGCAATATGCTTATAGCAATTATATATGCATAATTAAAATTTTAAAAGTATAATAAGATTTACTTAGCTTCCTTAGATATACGCCCCTTAGCAATAACCTCGGCTAGGGTTAGTAGACGCCCAAGTTCTTATCAGGGATGCTAGTTCGTAAGTTAAAAGAGGTGTAGCCAAGTTGAACTTCTGATCCATCCACGTTATCTGAGTGACTATCAGTTGAGGTCATGAGAAAGGATGGCTATGAGCAGCTGGGGCGGAGTTTGGTTGGGCTATTCACGGCCTCATTTATTTAGCGTGTATTAGGAAAGCCCTCTTTATTTTCGAACTTGGAAGTTGGTGGCTATAAAAAAAAGTTCTCACTCATTCTTCTCATGATATCAATGCTACCCCCTCCTCTCTTCGTCAGCATTAGTGTTTTGGTCAAGATAGCATCAACTTCCCTTCAACAACAGCATCGACAGCTCCGGCCAACTGGTGGTCGACGTCAGGTAAGCTTCTCCCTTTTTTCTTTTCATTTTGACGTGAGTATTGCTTCCATGTTTTTTTTTATATAAACTTAGGTGCATACATACTTGGTAACACCGAAAGTATTACTCTATCTTCTTGTAGGAAAACCCTAACTCCATTATCGCTTCTTAGGGTGGAGTATTCTTTAGATACATTAGTGGTTTTTACAAACTCAGCCTGGTAAGCTAGGGTTTTCAGTTCTGGATTTTTTTATTATAAGAAATCCAGTATTATAGTTTCTCTTTAGAAAAAACTCGAATCCACTGCAGATGACTAGTGAGCATGATAGCAACGTTGGCACATCCTCTGGTCAGAACAGAGAAGAAATTTTTGATACTATATTTCTTGAGAGCGTACCTCATACCCGTGATAGGATCTTTGAGCAGATTTCTGAGGAAGTCAGCATCCCTCCTGGCTTCATTGGTTATTTCATTCCTAACTCTGAAAGCACGCTACTGTTCAGATAGTTGTTCTTGAGGCTGTCCCACTGTTCTGCTTGCAAAGATGAGATTATGTATCTTCTTCTATTGAATTTAAGACACCTCAATCTCTCATGGCGAAGTGGAAAAGTTGGTGCAAGGTAATGTTGAACGATACTTCAGTGATTAAAGTCTTAAAAGATGCTTAAATACTTTATGATGTAAGAATGTCAGAGACTTTATGGATCGGCAAGATATAGAAAGACTTTTGACCTTCGCTTCACGTTGGTGTAAACCAAGCCATTCTTATATATGCGCCTGGGGTGAGCTAACAATTACTATGGAAGATGTGGTTAGTTTGCTACTGCTTCCGATTTCTGGGATTCTTCCTGTTGAAAATTTTGCTGAAGAGAAGTGAATGATCACAACTTTGGGGAGAAAGATAGAAGAACTCCAACAGGACAAGGGCCGATGTGGTGCATATTATGTGAAGTGGATTGATCATTGGTGGAATAGTAGGACCGATGTTGATGATCCCGCTATTAGTGACCCTTTGAACATTGCAGTGTTTCTGACACTCTGGTTGTCTAGAGATGTATTTGAGGACTTCCTTATTGAAAGATTGAAGCTCTCAGTTGTTCCTCTAGCAGTAGCAATTGATGACGGCGAATGTCTCCATATTGGTAAATTTTTCCTTGGTTTTTTGTATTCTCATTTAGATTTATTGGCTCACGATATGAAAACTTCTAACGGGTTTATGAAGATTGATTCTTGCATTCATATTGTGTTTCTCCAAGCATGGTTATGGGAGCATTTCCCAAGTTATGCACCTCCGCCTAGAACTTTCTATCCGACCGGAAACATTGATTATGCAAGAATTTTCCGTTGGCATAAGAGGAAATTTACCACTGTAAGTTTAGCTGATTTGATAGATATTCAGAGTCAAGTGAACTTCAGGCCTTGGGATTCTGAGCACGAGCACATACTTTCTTCTTTTGCATTTGCTGGAGCAGTTAAGATGGTTCTCTGGTCAGGTACAAAAAGTAGAAATAATGCACTTTATTCTAGACAAAATGCATTTATGAATAGCTCTATCCCAACGTTCAGAAGGTTAGTCGGTGCAAGCGTACAACATTGGTCGTGCCAGGAAGTGCCTTGTGATCACGGTGCGGACCTGTCTATTAAAAAGTTGAAGGGGAGTTTGGATGTCTGTCTAATTGAGGGAATAAGTATCCATTTCTTCTGTCGAGATAGAAATCCTCGGGTATCCAGCATGTACACACGCTTCTGGAATGAAGAGAAAAGTCATTTTAAAGAATTCATCTCAAATCTTCGTTGGTGATTAGTGGTACTCCTTCCAAAAGGGATAAAGATTGTGGTTTCAATTACAGAGATCAAATGAGATCAAGTAGAAGCTCATTATTGATGCATCTCAGCAGGTAATGGTCTTTTTCTAACTTATTAATCTCAAAATATGAATATTATGATTCTGCTTTTATTCCTTTTGGAAGACTCGGGATGTACGCCCTCGAGTGGATGTTACTTCTGCTACTGCTGATAGTCCCAAGACTGTAAGGCAAGGACTATAGATGATTCTTCCTGGAAGCAAGACTGGTCCTTATAAAAATGTAAGTTTTCCACTCATCATTCTTGATACTTCTGCATTTTTAAATTATAATATGCTTTATCGTTTTGTTGTAGCATTGAGTACAAATGTTTGTGTTGACTCTGTTGACACTTCTGAGGCTTCGAGAGATACCGCGAGTATGGAGGACGGACACGAGTCTTAGGATAAGGAGCTCAAAGAGACATCTCGTACAGAAGAAATTCATGAAGAGTCTGAATCCAATACCATTGATGACGAAGTAAGCAACGAGGGTGAGGTGGTGCTGGACTCTTCCACTAACTTGGATCCTCCTCGAGTAAGTTTTACTCTCCTTGTAATAGTAATAAACCATGTAAACTCTTCAAATTTCTCATATAAGTATGAATATGCTTGAATTTGGAAAATATCAATAGATTTTTGTCATTAGAAAATTTCACAAGTATAGTGTCTGGGAAAAACATTGTAGAATCTTCATACGACCTCCATTTTGGATGATTGACCACCCTATATTTGTTAGAAAACATTCCTACGTCATACTAGAAAAAAATACAGGTTTTTTCTTGTTTGGGGCGTCAAAACGACCCAACAGTAGAATTCTGGAAGTATCCAGGAAACTTCTGACAGTTTTTAGACCCGACACCACTAGCTGTTTTCGTCATAACTCTTAGCGTGTTTATCCGATTGATGTGAACTTTTAACATGTTGTATTATACATCCATACAAAACTTTTGACATAAGACACACGCCCATATTCTTCACCAATTATCTCCAGATTCAAAGTTTCCGAGAGGAAGTGTAAATTTCTTTTGATGCGTTTTTCGTAAAACATCTTGTGATTGTTCCCACTAAAGTAATTATTCAAATACCACTTTGTAATGAATATATATGATTTTTATGAGTATCTGTAATGATTTTTATGGTTCATGCTCAAAAAATTTGTGTTGGGACATTCTGACTCAATATGCTTGTATCATCTCTACTTTTAGGGGAAGAATGACCAAAATCAGAGAACTGAGCTTGTGAGTGAAGGAACAAAAGTTACCATTGATCCCAATGTGGATAATTCCCTCTCGCATACTTAAAATAATAAGAGGACTCCGTCGTGCATGCTTGTTGAGGATAGTAGTTCCACTGACGTTGTTATGGAGAATAGCAGTGCAGTGGAGAGTATGCCCATCGAGTATTGACTTCCGCTTCAGTAGAATTCTTCCTGGGTACTTATGTGTTGGAGGATTTTCTATTCCATCCACCTATGTCGAATTATATACAAAGATATGGAATAAATTTGGCTACTTCTCTATGCATAATTCCAGGATTTACAGATCTTTAGAACGAGACGTGTCCAGCTTGTTGGCAATCATACAGGAGATGATCTCTCTTCCTCGAAATGAAATTTCTGAACTAGTCCTAAAGGAATGGGAGAAATCTGTGAATAACGCCGAGAGCTCTGGTATGAACATCATATGGATCTGTTACCGTCTGGGAGCCATACGAGAGCATTTTGCTTAAGTAGGTGAACTTGCTAGTTTGGAGGCAGTGACTAAGGCTAGAGAAGGTTGAAAGGCTTTCTCAAGAACTGGAACTTGCGACTGAAGCTCTTGGAAGAATGGAAAAGGTACTCTATAGGTACTGAGCCAGCTTTCAAGGAATTTTTTCTAGATTTATAGTTTTATGAAGCACATTTATGACTTTTTCTTTTGGAATTTTGAGTAGATAGGTTTTTGACAAGTTATTTGTGAAGGTGAGACCTTTTTTTTTTTAAATGAATATTGATATTTGAATTGATTTGATAAACTTGAAAACCTAACTATGAATGCAGAAATATTGTAATCATTTTGGAGAAAATACAAATATTGTGTGAAAATAGAGAAATATCTTAAATAAAATAGTGAAGCATTCATGCCTTGCAAGCTTTTAAACAACTGCTTTCAATCTTAGTCTAATCTTAATACCTTTATTTATACTCTTTTATTATATTAATTCTAGGAATTTTACATCCTCGGAGGCGTATGCTGGCGGGCTTGAGACACGTGCCATGAATTACTACTCCTTTTGGATTGTCAGTGTTCATGACCTTGTAGTGACCACCTAGCATAGTCTCAATAATTATGTAAGGTTCTTCTTCGATAGTTAGAGGAACCGATGTATGAATATGTGCGCTCTTAATAATTTTTAAGACCGTGTCCCCAATTTAAAAAGATTCATACTTTAGCACCTCGCCTGAAAAGCCTTCTCTTTTAATAGTCAAGGGTTGTTGATGACGTTTCTTCTCATCACCAAAAGCAACTTGACTCGCAAGAGAGTCTCAAATCTTCCTATTCTTAGTAAAAGCTAGTTTCAACCACTTTATAAAATATTGAAACGAATCAGCTTCCCCATCAAATCTTATAGCCATGACATAGTTGTCTTCTAAGAAAAGTCCCCGAGTTATGATAGGATAGGGGGTCACTGATTGCAGAGGAGTTTGGGAAGCGGAACTTACTTGGTCGAGTTTTAGAGTCTGAATTGAATCTTTAATCTTTGTGGGGAGTCCCCAACTGCATTCCTTCACGTCGACCATGTCCCTCAAGGTAGGTTTGGCTTGAGTATGAGCATCATTTGTAAAGAGAAGACGTTTTACAGTCACAACATGATTCAGAGCAGCAAAAATATCCTCGTGTTGCCTTTTCGAAAGGTATAGAAGTTCGCACATGTGTTCCATCAGGGATTGAGATGTATGACTAGTCGTTTCTCTAAAGAGAGTGAAGTTCCTAACAGAAAGAGGATTCTTGTGGACTCCTTTAACTTCCATTTGTAACTCACCTGATTTCATCTTTTCTTTGAATATACGCTTTAGATTGTTGCGTTATCTGGTTGGATGACTGACATATCAGTGATAATGACAGTATTTCGGATCTGCTACCTTTTGGGCCGTAGGGAGTCTTCGTATGAGTGGTAATTGAATGGTTCCATCTCCTATCCAGTCTTCGAGTAGCTCGAATACTTCTTCCATCAGAATTGGGAAATTTGGGAACATTACATTTGACTTCACATCCTGCTCCTATTACCGCTTTAGTTGTTGTTGTTACTGTCGTGGAGCCTTGGTTGTGTCTTGAGATAGAGTCAATCTCCGAGCCGGTGCTGTTGTTGAGGCCGAATTAGAAGAAAAGTGTTTAGTCTGTGATTCTGGTTGAGATAGAGCTTTCCTTTTTGATCCCTCGCTACTGACGGCACCGGCTGATGGTTGAACAATATATTGTTTGTTGACTAGTCGTCGACTTCCACGGGTGTCTCCACGATTTTCCTCTCTTGCGAGTCTAGTTCTTTTCAGCAAAGCATGGGCAGTTGTCGTGGATCGTTTCGCGTCTTCTTGCAACTCATAGAAAGTTTGGAAACATAAATTTACTAAAAGAGCACGATAAACAAGAATCATACCATTAGTACATAGTTCTACCAGCTGGTGCTCTGCCATATTCGGATTGTGGCAGTCGAAGGATTGAATCCTGAATCTCTTCACGTAGTCGTTGGGATGTTCATTGTTCCTCTGGAACATTCTTCCCAGATCCGATAGAGTGATTTGTTCCGAGACGAATAAATATTTCTTATAAGAATTGATCATTTCTCCCAACTGGAAATATTATTGGGAGCAATGTTGTTGTACCATGTCTAGGCCCTTTCAGTGAGAGACTTTTAAAATTCTTTAAGACGTAGCACATGATTATATTCATGTTCCCCGAGCGATTCTAAGAATCGAGAGACATGTTCACGAGCGTTCCCAGTTCCGTCATATAACGAGAAAGCGGGAGAGGAGTAACCTCTTGGTAGTGGGACTCTTTGAACTTCAGGCGGGTAAGGAGGCTGGTGCTGATGAAGTGAAGATGGGTCTTCCTTGCCATGATTCCATAGGAATCTCTCCAAATCTTCGCGAGTAACAAAATTGGATTTTTGGTTCATCTGCGGTGGTCGGTGAGTGATAACATGAACTTCACTATCCCTTTGAGTCCTGAACGTATCAGCATCCGTGGCCGCCGTAAGCTTGGTCCTGGTTTGCTCCGTCAAGCGATGACGTTATTCTGGGGAGAGTTGCATAGTTAAAGTCTTGAGACAAGCGAGTACCTCCTTCTGAGTGGTAGTCATGTCCATCTATGTCCTGGAAAGAACTTCTTGCCTCTTCATCAAATCGACAATGTTGGGTAGCGTCTAGAAACTCCTAGCATTTTCATCCATCTTGTCACTATGAGAAGGGGTGGTGGCAGTATCAGCATTAGTATTGATACAAGGAAGGTTTGTATCAGAGGGGGTGTTTTCATAATTGTCACCACCCGTACTACCTGAACCGGCACTAGGATTTATGACTATTCCAAACCTAAGATCCACCATTTGAATAACTGAAAAATTATCTTTTATAATTGAGAGGTTGATCTCCCGATGTGGTCTCCAATTGTTTTAGGGTGAAAACAAATATACTGCAAAAGAGTACTTTCAAGTAGGTTCGAGAGATCAAGCTCGAACAGGACGAGCCTAAACCAAGAAATGGCCGTTCACGTCCTGCTTCGATCACAAAGGTGGAGAAGATTTGGTAGGTCTTAGGGGAGGGAAACAAAGAAGGTTGAGAAAATCTCAGTGTGGATGAGTAATTGTAGTGTGTGATAAAAATGGCTAATTTTTTCCTGTTTCGAATAGATGAATCCAACTATTTATATTTGGAGGAGACACACTGTTTTCTCGTAAGTGGTGGAAGTTACAAAAGAAGTGGAGGAGTAATGATTGTGGAGATTGTAGTGGAGCCATGTCCGAAAAAATAGGGAGGACTTGTATGACCACTACTTCTCCTACTCTCAACTTTCCTGTAACCGTTCCACTACTTGTTACCTTCTTGCTCGTGAATATGTTGCCACTACGCACGATTGTCTTAGACCGCCAGACAAATACCCTTATGAGAATCCCCCCATGTGTTGTATTTGATATCTCGTGGAAATAGTGGAGTCGTGGACTACCACTTTGTTTTAAGTCAAGTCGAGGACTTTGCTAAGTCAGTGAGGAAAGTTGCGCAACTCACTAGATTGATAATCAGACTGATCAATACTGAGTCTGGTAAGTTTAGTGAGTATGTAATATCTTAGGAGTGACTTGGCATAAATCTGAAAGATGTTTGAAGTCAAGATTGCCTAAAGATTCTTAAGGACCAGTTGTGACGCATTTAAGAATGAGGTTTGATAGATAGCCTCATAGGGCCAGCATTAGCATTAGGCTATCATTTAAAAATATGGTGCAACCCTTGGTAGCGCAGCCTAGATAAGGCTAGCACTCTGCACTAGCGCAAAGTTAGCGTTTTTAGCGTAAAGTTAGCGTTTTTACCGCGAAAGTATGGTGCATCCCCAAGTGACATGGCCTGAGTTAGTTAGCGTTGATCGCAAAGGAGTATGGCGCATCCCCAAAGGACGTGGTCTAAGTTAGCTAGCGTTGGGCACAAAGGAATATGGCGTGTTCCTTGAGGACGCAACCTAGGTTAGCTGCTAGCGCTTTTGATGCTAGTGCTTGATTGTGGTTCGTCTCTTGAGGACGCTACTTGATTGTAAGACGTGGCCTAAGTTTGGCTAGTACTGGTGCTTTGGCCAGCGCGAAGTGTTGTGGCGCGTTCCCTGGGGACGCGACTTAATAGGCTAGTGCTAGCCAATTGTGCTAGCGCAGAGAAGCTATGGCTATCCTAGTGCTTAGGCACAGCGTGCTCTTTTAGAGGCATTGCTCTTTTATTGTGGAACATTCAAGAGGAACGACACATATTTTATAGCATATCCTTAAGCATAATGCTAAAGTGGCATATTGTGTAAACTCAGGGCGACAGATGCGCATTCGAGACAATTTCGAGAAATTCAGCTATGGAATGCGACTCGAGACTGGTTCAAATGTCATAAATATTGTGAGTGTTTAAGAGGCTACAATATCAGTCTAGAATGCATTTAGCTATTTGTAGAGACTGTATTCTTAATTCACTTGCGGATTATTAGTAGAGATACGATATTTGTGTTTTGATATAGAGCTAGAAGCATGCGGAAAAATATGCATGTGTACTTATATGTTCCTGCTTCTAGATAGGGGGCAATTTTATAATTCTATCCCTTTTCAAAACCTCGATTTAACAGATGATGAAAACCTAAAATTGAAAAAACCGATGATAATGAAAGATTTACACAGATCGAAACTGAAATCGAAACCCTAAACTGGATTAACAGATGACTGAAGATCATTTCTTCAAAGATGTGAGTCTTCTGTTGAGAGGAAAAGAAGAGAGGTGGGAGGAGAAAAGAGAAAGAGAAATGAAAATAAAAATGAAAATGAAAAATGAAAAGAATAGTCGAGAGAAGGGGGAGAAAAAATCTAAGTCAGGGGAGGAAATATCCTCTAGTTCAACGATTCTTGGGTGGAAAAAATATGGCACACGTGTAAATGGCACACGCGAAAAATATACCTGTTACCACCCTAGTGTGACCAAACGTGTGAATGGCACACGCTAAAAATATGCTTGTTATGATTCGTAACAGCTCGCCTCTGTTACGACTAATGAAAAAATTCGTACAGTTCCAGCATGTTACAACGGTTTCATAACGGAGATTCGTAACAGAAATTTTGTAACGGTTGCTAAGCCGTTATGAATTTTGGTTACTTATATCAAAAAATGGTGTAATGTTAGAGACAAAAAGGGTTCGGAGAGTATAGTGGCAGACCACTTTTCTAGGCTTGTTATTGATTCCCCTCCTGTGAGGGATAGCTTTCCTGATGAACATGTTTTCTTTGCTTCTCGATTACCTTGATTTGCGAATATAGTGAATTATCTTGTTATTGGTCAGATGCCTCAGCATTGGAATAAACAAGATCGTTCTAAGTTTTTAGCTGAGGTATAACACTTCTTTTGGGACGATCCTTATTTGTTTAAGTATTATCCAGATCATATTATTAGGAGATGTATACCGGAGAGTGACCAGTCCAATATTATTACCTCTTGTCTTGATCATGCTTGTGGGGATCATTTTAGTGCTAAGAGGACCGCTGCTAAGATTTTGCAGTGTGGATTCTACTTGCCTTTGTTGTTTAAGGACACCCACCAATGTTGTGTTACTTATGAATGTTGCCAGAAGTTAGGAATTATTTCCCTTAGCAATATGATGCCTTTGAATCATATTTTAGTCATTTAGGTCTTTGATGTGTGAGACATTGACTTTATGGGTCCATATCCTAATTCTTTTGGTTATTTTTATATCCTTGTCTCCGTAGTCTATGTGTCTAAGTGGGTTGAGGTGGTTTCGTGTGAAACAGACGACCACAAGGTTGTGGTCTAATTTTTGAAAGATTACATACTTGCACGTTTTAGTACACCGCGAGCTAAAATTAGTGATGGAGGGACACACTTTCGTAATAGGCCGTTTGCGTTATTAATGAAGCAATATGGAATTAATCACAAAGTTACTACCCCATATCACCCACAGACTAGTGGTCAGGTAGAGGTTTTCAATAGAGAGATTAAACATATTTTAGAGAAAACAGTTAATCCTAATAGGAAAGACTGGTCTTTGAGGCCTACTGATACCTTATGGGCTTACCGTACTGCATTTAAGACCTCCATTAGAATGTCACATTATCGTATAGTTTTTGGCAAGGCATGTCACCTGTCTGTCGAGTTAGAACACAAAGCATATTGGGTTGTAAAGCGGTTTAACTTTTCACTTGACAAGGAAGGAGCCCACAAGAAGCTCCAGCTCAATGAGTTGGAAGAAATTAGGAGACGTTTCCAGGAAGTATAAGAATAAGACGAAACTTGTACATGATAGAAATATTTTAAGAAAGTCATTTTCTCCATATGAAAAAGTTCTTTTGTATAATACTCGTTTGAGATATTTCCAGGTAAGTTACGCTCTCGGTGGACCGTTCCGTTTTTTAGTCCGTATTGTTTTTCCTTGTGGTGCTATTGAGATTGAGGTACTAGATGGCAATAGTCCATTTAAAGTTAATGGTCAGAGATTGAAACCCTTCACTAGTCCAAAAGGGGCTATCAATAACATAAGGAATCCATTATAAAACATGGTTTCTCACGGATTTTATACGTTATTCGAACCGTCTTTATTTAGTGTGACTTTTGTAAAAACGAATAAAAAACGTCACTAAACATGACGAATATAATATGTGATTTTAAGTCACGAATAGGATCTGTTATTTAATACCACGGTTATAGTATGTTAAATATAATAACGGATGATGCCTGAGGCGTTTTTCTTAAAAATAAATATAATATGCTTTTCCGCCCGATGGATGAAATGAAAAATTCCGTCATTTTCTGGCTACTGATTCAGATTTTGCTATTCGAATTTTGTGAATCTAAATTTCATTCGAATACAGATTTAGTGTATACTGATTTAGGTTTAACTGAATCTGTGAAATAAACTGATTCAGGTTCAAAAGTCTGATTTCAGCTGGGTATGACAATGAAATAGATTCTTGAAGGAAAAAGTTATAAATTAAATTTATATTAATTATCCAAAATAACATTCAATAAAATCGAATCTTTGAATACAAATCACTGAATTCAATCCACTGTCAACTTGCAACTCTAATTTGGTCGCTCTCCTATAGAGGTTACATAAGATTTTGGCTACTTAATCTCCACCACATAAAATTGCACTTGCGTCAATGATTTTTCAATCATGCAGTCATAATCGCCATCTTTTGGTGGCTTTGCTCTATCAACATATGCAAATGAAACTGCTTTTTTCCTGGAGTTCCTCAAAAAACAAAGGAAAACCGACAAAGGCACAGCTGAAATCCCAATAACCTGTATTACAAGATACCAAGTTAGTTTAAAATATCATGATTGATATTGCCTTACTTGTGTCAAACTCAAATATCACAGCTCAAAAGCTGATAGTACAATAACCAGTGAATATTTATGTAGACACATATATGTAGACACAAAATTACTTATAGAATCATTTTTGTTCTCAGCCAAGAGCCAATCCTATACTGAAGTGAGAAAACCTAGGTCGCCTACCTATCCATGAATACGTACAAAAATGTGGTTCTTTTGAGTCTTAGTTATGGTCCATGTGCTTACCATGGCTATTAATATTGCATTGCAGATCAAAAGGTATGGAATTCAGATAATATTACAAATCCTAGAGTTTAAAATACAGTACAGATTGTATTCCTATTTTGCAAAATGCATATATGAAATCATTAGCTATTAAGAGTATGGAATATTAAACAAAACTCATCCAAAGAAAATTTACTTAACATGGTTGAACCATAATAACAAAGTCATACGAAGATTTTTCAAAGATAACCCAAGACTATGATCAGAAAGATATGAAGGTAAAGAAAGCTAATAATATATAGAATGGTGGTTGTATATTGGACTCACATAATAAAAGGTGTCTCTGATCTTCATTTTAACTTTGTCACTCGTGTACACCAAGAATTTACCCATGAACCCAGGAGGCGATCCTTCCAAACTGCAGCCTTTATCTTGATTCAGATTCATTGAAATTTAGAAAACAATTAAAGATAGAAAACAAACTCAATAACTGTATAACTAAAGATAGAACAGAGTTCCAAATGTCAGCAACTTAATAATATTTTTCTTACACAGCAACAAGTAGTTATTATTGAAACTAAATAAATTGAGGAATTGAGAATATGTTCTAGTAAGACAGCTCACATTTCCTTCACCAAGTAAAAGCTACCCAGAACTAGAGGATGTGAGGGAAATAAGGCATCAAAAGATGGGTCTTTAAAAAACTCTTGCAGCCTTGGAAGATTCCTGAATTGCCTCCAAGATCCAATTCTTAGGAGGAGGTGGCAAACCTTTTCTGTAGGTCAATTATAAATTAGATTCCATCAATGGATTGGCAAACCTTTCCTGTAGGTCAATTATATAAGTACAGTAATGACAAATTAACCTCCATTTCAGCTCCATCACCATTGCATCGCCTACAATTAAACATGTGATCAAAATTTAAAAATTTCTATGACTTAAAATGGTTTACCACAGAATTTAAAATTGAAACTAGAACAAAAACTATCCTGAAATTAGTCGTCACATAAAAACCAATGGACATGGTCCACAGCATTACCAATAGATTTTGAAAGTGTAATGCAAGGAAACAAAGCACTGTATGGCTCAATGTCCAACTCAAGCATGAGGTTCTTATTGGTCCTGCACCACAACCATTACAATTTTAAAGAAAATTTCAGAGAATAAAAACATCTAGCAAAACTAGTAGTGGTAAATATCGTAGCATCCCTCTTTACCTTCTATTGACAAGTTCTTTTTTAAATTACAATTACTCATAAGCAATCAGCTCTTCTATAGCCAATGCATCCACATTGGTGCTTATGCATTCCCAAAGACCTGCCTTGGACGAACAACAAGTGCAACCCATGGAGGTAGAAATTAAACACGGCAAAAAATAGAATCACAATCAAAACCTTAAAAAGGAGTAATGTAAAATTTGTTCAATCTATCAGCATTCATCAAATCCTCACCTGCGTAGGTCATAAAACTTTGCCAAATACACCTTTAGTTTTTGTTGCTTCCTGTGAATAACGCATCAAATCCTTTACCCTCGATGCTTATATGATCCATATAATACTAACACACTTTTATATGCAACAAATTTCAAATTAAATCACGGATATAGAACAGAATTTATCAGCAACTACCATTGCTAGAAAATCTCTCAAATCGTTACGGTGAGACGATTGATTCTCATTGAATCGCTCTCGAAGACTATGAACACGTTGCAAAACAAGTTCCATCATGACTTAACAAGAAATTCTCACCATATCGTCAATTTTAGTTGAAATCAAATTTACCCAGATTGCCAAAATCAAACATAATCAAGATAACAAGTTCTACAACATTAAAATGAAAATTTAATGTTCAGAATTCAAACCAAAATATATGACTAATAGTTGTTCTTACCATTTTCATTATTTTACCAGATATCCATATAGTCATCGACTTTTCTTGCTGTAAACCCTAAAAAACGAAGTAAAAATGAATGTTTCGGAATTCTTTAAGGATTGTAAGAAAAATTAAAAGAAGAAAGTAACCCTAAGCAGAAGAATGAAAAAGCATACCTTCACGATTTCTCCGTCTTCGTCAACATCATCTACTTCTTTGATCAGAGAGATTGAGAGAGAAATTGAGGGAGAGGCAGGGATGGAGAGCGATTGATTTGGTTTACTGGGTTTTAGTAGATGGCTAGGGTTTGTTAATGCTCTTCACATTAAGAATTATTTGATATATTTCTGGTGAAGTGAAGGATCAGGAGATGAAGTGGTTTTGAAATTGGGAATATTTGGGCTTTTCTGAGAGATTGAAGAGATGAAGTGGTGAGTGAACGGAGAAGAAGAAGATGGCGGTGAATTGGTAGCTGCGGTGGACGCTCATATAAATTTAGTTAAATCAAAGGAATATGACCAATATCACACAATATGAAAGATTTACGGTAAATAAGCCGCTGGCTAACTATTTTTTTAGACTTATGGAAACGTGGCATTACATGTGGTTAGCCATTTTGAAGAAGCTTGATATAGGGGCTCCCATATCAATAGAGGGGCTCTAATAATAAGACGAAATAGGGATACTATGAAGTAAAATTCAAAAACCCCTTATCCATAATATTTTCACAATACCCAAATTATCCCTGATTAGTAATATTATTTATATTAATTAGTTTAAACTAATCATGATTAATTAAACATAATCTTTTACCTAATCAAATGATTTGAATTTTTTTTTTTTTTGAATTTGTGTTTGGTGGGAAGAAAAACTTGATGAAATCACGATTTGAAAGATTCAAATTTTGTTGTTCATAAAATTTACGGTTGGGTTTCATGTATAACCCAACCGTAACCATAAGAAAACCGAAGAACAGCATTTTTGCCCAGATTTACGGTTGGGTTTTGTTGAAAAACCAACCGTAAATCAAAGAACAATGATGATCACCATCTGTTGTGAAAAGTTACGGTTGGGTTTTAAACCACACCCAACCGTAAGTAGAAAAAATAATGAACACCTTTTTTCCCATACTTACGGTTGGGTTTTCAACCAGACCCAACCTTAAGTAGAAGAAAATGTTGAACACCATTTTCCCCATATTTACGGTTGGGTTTTAAAGGAAAAACCAACCGTAACTCATCCTTTTGGGAATTGATTTTTTTTGTTAAATTTGAGTTTTAAAAATCAAAAGTTTGAAATAATTCAATCATTTTTACTAGATTGAAGGTAAATTGGGTGTTTGAAACAAAGTAAAAACGAAAAACTCACAAATTAGATAATCCAAATTTGTGCTATCCAGTAGAATTTACGGTTGGGTTTTGGCTTATAACCCAACCGTAACAATTCTGTTAATATTTGTTCCAATTTCAACACATAATTACGGTTGGGTTTTGCCTTAAAACCCAACCGTAGCCAGTATAGTTTACGGTTGGGTTTGGCTTATAACCCAACCGTAATAGATTATGTTAATTTTTGTTTCAATTTCAACAGAGAATTACGGTTGGGTTTTGCCTTAAAACCCAACCGTAGACAAGTTGTGAATTTATTACGGTTGGGTTTAGTAATCGTACCCAACCGTAAGTGGTCCTGTTAACTGTTTTTTGATTTTCAATATACTCCAAAATGGGTTTAAAACACAACTTTGTAACTTATTCCTTCTATTTTAATAGATTTAGAGTAGTACATTAAAGGAAAAAAACAAAGGAAACGAAATACAATAGAACATTGGATGATTACACTTAAGCACTTAAAGATAATGGCGATAATCAAACACCCGACTTGTTTCCATAATACGATAGCAATCTGTATGCTTGAACTCCTCCCCATATTTGATTCTATATTGCTCCATAGCCAACACATGCTGAAAAAAAACAAATCAATTATAAGTTTGAATTTTAGAAATCTCTTTTTAATTAACGATTTATTAATCGACAAACTTACTCTTTCCACACCGTTCTCGTAGGGATTTGCTTCGAATCTAGCTTGCATTTCCAGTTTTAAGTTGTTCATTTGTCGATACAACGTCTCAAACCGTCTCTTGATGGCTCTCCACGTAACCCAAGGGTTTACATTCCCCTGTAATGCCTCAAACATTCGAAATACCCGATTCCACCATTATTCGGTATCTTGACCCTCATTTCAATCTTCTTGTGAAACAACGTTGTTATTGTTGTTATAGAAGGCTCTATCGTAAGCATGCTCTACCATCGTATGCCACGCTCGAACAATTGCAACATCTTCATCATTCGTGTATGTATTTACCATTTTTAGTGGTTGAAAGGGTATGGTGAGAATAATGAGAAAGTCTAGAATTATAATGAGAATGAAAGGGATAGAGAATAATGAGAAAGTGACAAGTAACGGTTTCCTTTTATAGGGAAAAAGGAACCAACGGCTAGATTTTTGAAACAAAAAATCCGTTGGAATTGTGTACTTTAAGGAGACGAAAATTCAGACATTTTGAGAATCCCGCAGAATTTACGGTTGGGTTTTGAGGTGAAACCCAACCGTAACATAGTTGTGGTGTTTCTACAATTTATATACGGTTGGGTTTAGTAATCGAACCCAACCGTAAAATGATTTTTACAGTGAAATGTAGTTACGGTTAGGTTTAGTCACCGAACCCAACCGTAACTTGTAGTGTTAGTATTAGTGTATATTTGACCATATTGTTACGGTTGGGTTTTGCCTTGAAACCCAACCGTAAGCTAGTTGCGATGTTTGTACAATTTTTATTACGGTTGGGTATAGTAATCGAACCCAACCGTAAATATGAATTTTTTTAGTATGGAAAGTGGTTACGGTTGGTTTGAGTCATGGAAGCCAACCGTAATATAAGTTTTTAAGACAAAATTAGTTATGCTTGGGTTTAGTTCATTTTCTTATCAAATACCAGAGTTGTTAAAAACCTTATTTTTTACATTAATAGAAGAACTAAAGGAAACGAAATACAGTAGATCATTAGATGATTACACTTAAACACTTAAACACTTAAACACTTAATCATAACGGCGAAACTCAAGATAGAAACTTTGTTCCAAGATACGATAGCAATCTGTATGCTTGAACTCCTTCCCATATTTGATTTTATACTGCGCCCTAGCCATGACATGATGAAAAAAATAAATCAATTATAAGTTTCATTATTTTAAAAAAAAATTGGGAAGAAAGAACGATTTATTAATTGACACACTTACTCTTTCCACATTGGTTTCGTCGGGAAATGCTTCAACTCTCATTTTCATTTCCAATTTTAGGTTTTCCATTTCTTCATACAACGCCGCAAAGCGTCCCTTGATGTTACTGATCGTCCTCCGATATCTATTCCCGTGTAATGCCACAAACATTTCAAACACATGCTCCCACCAAGAATCGTCCTCCTGACAGTCCATCCAATTTTCAGCTATATCAACGTTTCTATTGTTGTTATAGAAGGCTCTCTCGTAAGCGTGGTCTATCATCGTAACCCACCCTCGAACAGTTGCAACATCTTCATCATTCGTGTATCGAACCATTTTTAATGGTTGAAAGGGTATGGCGAGAATGAGTTGGAAAGTCTAGAATTATTATAATGAGAATGAAAGGGATAGAGAATAATGAGAAATATAAAAGGAAATGTTTTCTTTTATAGGGAAAAAATTCCCAACGGCTAGATTTTGAAAAAAAAAACCGTTGGAATTGTAAATTTTTTGTGACTATTCAGGAATAATTTACGGTTGGGTTTTGCCTTGAAACCCAACCGTAACAAATATGTGCTTTTTGTTCAAATTATATCACGGTAGGGTTTTGGCTTAGAAACCAACCGTAATTTTTAATGTTAGTTTAAGTGCGATGATCATTTACGGTTGGGTTTTGTAATGTAACCTAACCGTAACGAATATGTTATTTTATTGAAAATTATATTACGGTTGGGTTTAATTATCTTACCCAACCGTAACCATAAGTTTTTTAGTGGAAATGTATTTACGTTTGGGTTATTTCTTGAAACCCAACCGTAAATGATCATCTCCATTTCCTATATTCTTCATTTTTTATGCTTAAATCAGTCTTGTATTTGTTTTATGTTGGTGGGAAAAGTGGAAGAGAGATAAGAGAGTTTTAACCCAAAATTTTGAAAAACCCAAAATGAGTGATTCTAGTGGCAAATTTGTGGAGAGTGAAACCTTGTATGATTCCCAAACTAAATTCTACATACCCATTGAGGGAGACCCAACTATGTATGATTATTTGGATGGTAGAGAGGTTTTAAGTGTAAGTTGTGATGCTGAGACTAAACCAATTGGAGATAGTAATCGTCAAAGTGAAGATTCAACCGGTGAGAATAGTCAGGTATCATTCTAACTTAAACTCTTTTTACATTTTTTGGTGATATTTTAGGAAATGAGGTGCATAATAGTGTTTTTTTTTTTGTTACACCTTATAAGTTACGGTTGGGTTTTCTTGAGAACCCAACCGTAACTATACATTTGTGTTTGTCAAAAGTTGTGTTTCACAGTGTTACGGTTGGGTTTTGACCACAAACCCAACCGTAACTTATTACGTGCATGGGTATTTACTGCACTTGTTACGGTTGGGTTTTGGCTGAAAACCCAACCGTAACATTGGTTTGGCTATTTTTGTTGTATTACGGTTGGGTTCGTGGATTCTACGGTTGGGTTTGACGCTTTTACGGTTGGGTGTGACGTTTCTAACCCAACCGTAAACTTATTGGTTTTAGTGTTTTGTCTGACGCTTGGCCTTGATCTTTTTTGTTCAGGTAGCGGTTGTACCTCAATGAATGATCAGCCTCCTCCACATGATATTGAAACTAGAGATACTACAGATCACTATTTGAACGACCTGGTAGGTTATAGATAAGTTGTTAATCCCTTTCGACAATTGTCATAATGCCATTTTTTTTCTCCTAACTTTCTGTTCTTGGACCATGTAGACATGGGATAAAAGATGATGCAAAGAAGTGGACTACAGAACATGGGAAACTCATCAAGTGTGTGATTGTTTGTAACAACCAACAAAAACACAACCGCTTTCAAATGGTTTGTCAGCAATATTTTCCGTAGTGACCGCAGCAATATTTTCTTGCTCATGGCTTGACCTTTCTTCTTTGCATCCCCGGTTTATCTCCACTCACCAATTTAAATTCCGATTCAGCTTCGGTCTTCTCCCATCCAAGTGTTTCTTTGACAAGTGCATAAATATCACTCCATGACATGTTGTTGTCAAAAACCTTAAACACAGATTTACCTTCCACCTCCAGCCCAATAATTGATTGGACATCATCCGGCGTTATAGTCATCTCGCCGAATGGGAGATGAAACGTATCGGCTTCAGGCCAATAACGTTCCCTGAACGCTGCGCATACGACACTGTCATACTCCCACATTGAATGTGTAATTCCGGGAGCTAACCCGGTACCATTTACCAGAATTTGTACAGCAGTACATTCATCAGTTAAGGGCCAATATTGAGCCCTTTGACTAACCAATTTCTTGATCGCATGTGTATGATCCTACAAAGAATAAAAACAAATTTGTTTTACTTACAAAAATTAAAAAACAAAAAATTTACAGAATAAGAGAAGTAATTACAATAATACCTTGGTCGCTGCAACTTTGGCAGCCCATGAATGGGGATAACCAAATAATATTGCAGATTTGTCTGGGGCCTCACCCCATAGTCCTTCATTCCTCTTCTTAGGCCACAGTTGAGGTTCAGCCTTTTCTTTCGGAATTTCTTTGGCAACCCTTTTCTTTGCCTTTTCTTTTCTAATTTCTTTACCTTTGCCTTGAGGGACATGTTCTTCTCTGTCCCCCTCTTCTTCGTGTTGTTGCTCGTGGTGGTTCTCTAATCAAAAGAGAACCTCTGGGTGTTGGTAGATCACCCAAGCCTTGAAACACATTATATTCCTCTTCTGCAATTTGAGGAACACTACCACCACCTACCTCAAAAGAGGGATTATGGGTCTTGGTCACGCCTCTCTTCTGAACCCCTAAATGCTTTCCGTGGCGAGGGGTTGGAGTGTGAGAAATAGGTGTTAAATTATTACCCATCTTATTCTTCCTACAACACACAACCAATACAAGTTAGATAATTTGAAATCAATTCAACTTCAACAAAAAAAATATTCACTACACAGGAAAATTTACGGTTGGGTTTTTTCTCAAAACCCAACCGTAATTTTTCTCCCATATTTTACGGTTGGGTTTTCCTCAAAACATAACCGTAAAAATATAAGTACAAAAGGTGGTCCATATGTTACGGTTAGGTTTTAAGAAACAACCCAACCGTAATACTCAAACCAAATTTTTATGGACGCTCTTTGTTACGGTTGGGATTTTCTACAAACCCAACCGTAAGTTGTTTTTAAAAATTGGCGCAATTTATTTACGGTTGGGTTATCTATTGAAACCCAACCGTAATATCCTGAACTATTCATCCTTCCCTTTGGTTTACGGTTGGGTTTTGAAAATAACTCAACCGTAATTTTTCTCCAATACTTTACGGTTAGGTTTTTGAGAAAAACCCAACCGTAACTCACATGAAGCTGATGTGCACATCAGGCTATATATGAATTACGGTTGGGTTTTCCTCAAAACCTAACCGTAAAAATATAAGTACAAAAGGTGGTCCATATGTTACGCTTAGGTTTTAAGAAAAAACCCAACCGTAATACTCAAACCAAATTTTTATGGACGCTATTTGTTACGGTTGGGATTTTCTACAAACCCAACCGTAAGTTGTTTTTAAAAATTGGCGCAAATTAGTTACGGTTGGGTTATCTATTGAAACCCAACCGTAATATCCAGAACTATTCATCTTCTTCCCTTTGATTTACGGTTGGGTATTGAAAATAACCCAACCGTAATACTCAAGAACATGAAATATTACGGTTGGGTTTTGACACGGACCCAACCGTAATATCAACTGTGTGCAACATTTTTTGCCCAAAATCATGATCAAACATGCGAATAAATCAATTACAAGTTCTAAGAATACATGGGTTTTCTACAATACCTTAGATACACCATTGTTGGACTTTTCGGTGCTTGATTTTGCTTGTCACTGTCGATTTCTTGTTGAATCTCTTGATTAGGTTGAAAGGAGCAGGGTTGATTGCCATCACTGCTACCTTGAACGCCTTTAGTATGCTTCTTCATCTCGAATTGTTGAGTTGAGTTTAATCGTCGATGAATTTTACGAATCGCCGATGAATCGAGGGAGATTACGGTTGGGTTTTGATAGGTTTTCTTTTGTTTAAGTTTTTAAAAGTTATGATTTTTTTAAAAAGAGTTTAAGTTTTAATTGGTATAAGGGTAAAATGGACATTTAACTTTACCCCCCTAGGACATCCCTTATCGTAAAATTGGGTCACCTCGGCTCAACTGGGAGCCCCTCTATTGATAAGGGAGCCCCTATATCAAGCTTCATTTTGAACGCGCAATAGAAGACTAATGGTAGGCTTATAAAACCTAAAATATTTGATGGAATTATTTTGTAATTTAATGGTTTATCATTAAATCATGGGTCCAGTAAACTATGACGTTTGAGAATGACGGGTTTTTTACGTCAAATGGTGGGCCCAGCTATTTTCATATTATATAAGGATTTTATTTTTTTATTTCATTTACATAATTAATTTATCATTTAAAAGCGTTATTAATAACCCATTCTGGACTAATATTTTTTAGAGATTACTCATAGAGAAGATGGTGAGGAGGTCCTTCTGGAGTCTCTATTTACCTAAATTGACCATCAAGGATGTTTAGTGCACACTAGTAGGTCTTCTTTATTTTTGTAGGTTTTTGTTATTTTTTTAAAGTTTTTTTATTTTTCTTCCTATTATCTGTAGAAGGATTGTTACATCTTTCACCCAGATATTTAAGAAAATAGAAAAATAAAAATAATAATATATATATATATATATATAAAATAATAAAATGATTCAATCAAATAAGAGCATCCTAGCCGGGCAATTACACAAATATTTTGGAAAACAACGTCCACCTTAGTCAACATATGCACACTCCATCACTTCCATATCCATCTTCTAATATATCTATGTGAGTGAATTTAATAGATCTCGAGCAATATGAACTTTGACAATTTGTATCAAGTATAGGGATGTCCAATGATTATTTGAGTAGAGTTTTGCATGCTTATATGAATGTCATACGCGAGTAATTACTTGTGTTTGACTATTAGATTTAATATATGGTAATGATTCTTATAGATAAAGAACTTTAGTAGGCCAATGTTTTAGGGTGAAAACAAATGTACTGCAAAATGGTACTTTCAGGTAGGTTCAAGAGATCAAGCTCGGACAGGACGAGCCTAAACCAAGAAATGGCCGTTCACGTCCTACTTCGATCACAAAGGTGGATAAGATTGGGTAGGTCTTAGAGAAGGGAACCAAAGAAGGTTGAGAAATCTCAGTGTGATGAGTAATAGTGTGTGATAAGAATGGGTTATCTCTGGGATGAATCGCTAATTCTGTATATTTTGTCTTTTAGTTCTCTCTTGTTCTTGTTTCGAATAGATGAAGCCATCTATTTATATTTAGAGGACACACACTGATTTCTCGTAAGTGGTGGAAGTTACAAATGAAGTGGAGGAGTAACGATTTTGGAGATTGTAGTGGAGTCATGTCCGAAAAAATAGGGAGGACTTATATGACCACTACTCCTCGTACCCTCAACTTCCCTGTAACCGTCCCACTACTTGTTGCCTTCTTGTTCGTGGATGTGTTGCCACAACTTACGATTATCGTAGACCGCCAGACCAATACCCCAATGAGAATCCCCCCATGTGTTGTATTTGATATCTCGTGGAGATAGTGGAGTCGTGGACTACCACTTTGTTTTAAGTCAAGTCAAGGACATTGCTAAGTCAGTGAGGCAAGTTGACCAATTTACTAGATAGGTAATAAGACTGATCAATACTGAGTCTGGTAAGTTTGGTGATTATGTACTATCTTAGGACTGGCATGACATAAATCAGAAAGATGTTTGAAGCCAAGATTGCATAAAGATTCTCAAGGACCAGTAGTGGCGCATTTAAGAAAGAGGTTTGATAGATAGCCACATAGAGCCAGCGCTAGCATTAGGCTAGTGTTTGAAAATGTGGCGCGTCCTTTGATGGAAACGCAGCCTGGATAAGGATATCACTCTACACTAGCGCAAAGTTAGTTTTTTGAGCAGAGCGCAAAGGAGTGGCGTGTTCCTAAAGGACGTGGCCTAAGTTGGTAGCGTTTTTGAGCCTAAAGGAGTATGGCGCTTCCCCAAGGGATGTGGCCTAATCATGCTAACGCTTTTAACGTAAAGGTATGGCTCGTCCCCTAGGGACGTGGCCTAAGTTACTAGCGATGAGCGCTTAGGAGTATGGCGTGTCTCCAAGAGACATGGCCTAGGTTGCTAGCGTTGAGCGCTTAGGTACGGCGCGTCCCTTGAGGACGCGACCTAGGTTGGTATCTAGCGCTTTTGATGCTAGTGTTTGATTATGGTGCGTCTCTTGAGGATGCTCCTTAGATTTGAGTAGTGCTGGTGCTTTGGCCAGCACGAAGTGTTATGGCATGTTCTTCAGGGACGCAACTTAATTGGCTAGTTGCTAGCCTTGGTGCTAGCACGGAGAAGCTAGGGCTAGCCTGGTGCTAAGGAAAAACGTGCTCTTTTAGAGGCTTTGCTCTTTGATTATGGTGCGTATTTTACGGCACATCCTTGAGGATAATGCTAAAGTGGCATTTTTTTTAGGGCCAGGACGATGAATTGTGATGTGTTCTATGCGAACAGTGCATTAAGTTGAAATGCGTCTTTGGGGATTAAGCATTAGTTATTCCCAGATTTGCGTATAACAGTAAATTAATATTGTTTAAATAAGAATTTAAGTGTCGATATTGCTCTAGGAATAATACTTGAGAAGATATTGGATACAGAACAAGCTCTAGGAATAGCACTAGAGAAGTCATTGGATCAGAACAAGCTCTAGGAATAGCACTAGAGAAGTCTCAAGTTGCTTTATACTAGTGGGTAATCCATCTAGGAGCTTGAGATTTTTAGATAGACTACAGGGTCAATATAGAACATATGTAGTTATTTGTAGAGACGGTAATCTTAATTCTCATGTGGAATATAGGTAGAAATATAATATTTTGTATTTTGATGTGAAGTCATAAATATGTGCGCAGATATGCGCGGATACTTCTATGTTCCTGCAACTAGGCAGAAGAGGGATTTTACAATTCTAACCCTTGTTTAAAACCCACCATCTATATTAAGCCATCGCTTAGTGAGGAACAATAATATTGTGCAGTAAGCACTAGTTAGGACAATATGTTTATTGTAATTATATATGTATAATCAAAATTTTAAGAGTATGAGGAGATGTACTCAGCTCATGTCTATCTGAGATTGAGATATGTGCACCTTAGCATTAACCCAAGTTGGAATTAGTAGATGTCCATGTTCTTGTCTAGAATTTCTAATTCGTGATCCAAGGGAAGCTTAGCTGGGTTGAGCTTCTGATCCTGTCACGTTGGTTGAGCAGCTACCAACAACCAAGGTCTTGGAGAGTACATCTATGATCATCACCATTGGTCAGGGAAGAAACTTGGTTAGCCCTGTCTCCTCTGGGCAAGGTCTTTGATCCAGAGTTGGACCTTAGACTCAAACTTTCTTGTGAGCAAGTAGTAGATGCTGGTGCTTAGGTTTTGAGTATGAAGCGGTCAAGGTCTAGTGGAAGCATCAGTAGATGAGAGATAGGACACCCTTGTAGCTAATAGCAGCAAGGTTGGATATAATGGAAACCGGTAGAAGAAGCTGATGATATATCCGAACTACAGGTGGGGATGGCGGTGGAGTCCAGTGCTCTTGTCACAAACTTGAACATATCAATTCTTTTAGAATATTTGTTGGTTTGGCATCGCATTAACGGAAGTATTGAATAACAGGGCTGGTATCGGCATCATTAGAAATTGAGACAACATGGTCACAACAGTGGAGCAGTGTTGATACAAGGTTGATGATGTCTTCTAGTGTTGATACAAGGTTGATGATGTCTTCTAGTGTGGTGGGATATTCTTGGGAGATGCAATGGGGCTTGAGATGATAATACGTCTGAAAAGATGAGATTCTAAAGGCGGATGAGATCTCTGCAAAGATGAGTCTTCTAAATCCCGTTTGGAAACCCTAGTTTGCATAATATTCGCTCTAGAAGCTGTTGAAGTTTCATATGATGTCGTATTTCGACATTTGACCCTAAACTTTGAAGCCAAGAGACCAAGCTATCAAATGAAAAAAAATCACTCGGTTCGGAGTTTGTTAGGTCATCCAACCATGCATAAACATTTTTTATTAGTTTCCCATATCGATTCTTAGATTCTGTAGACTTTGGTGTAAAAGCCATATATCCTAGCTCATATCTCCGATTGATATGCCCTTCTGGTATGTCAAAGTAGAAACATAGATGAACACTTATTGTGAAGGATGTTTTGACCCGTTCCTTACCGATTGTGGTCGGGTTTTTAATTTGTAAAATAAAGAGGTAATGATAGGAGCATCAACAAAGGATAGAAGAGTGGACCGAGCTGGTGCTAGAAGGTGGCGTGCGCCAAAGTGCAAGGCATGTACGAGAAGACAGGACAAGTACCTGAAGATAGGACAAGTACCCGAGACAGGACAAGTACCAGAGAGCAGGATAGGTACCAGAAGAGTATGACAGGTACCAGAGAAGGATAGGTACCAGAAGAGTATGACAGGTACTAGAGAGAAGGACAAATACCAGAGACATGAAGTACTAGAAGAGTATGTGCAATTTTTCTCCATGGTGGGAAAATCACTAGATCTTTGACCAGCAACTTGTAAACCAATATTCTATAAATTAAGAGGAGAAACCTGAATCTGAGGTGATCGCGCACATTGGATGTTTGTCATGTGTTGGAGATGATTGTGGTTTCCAAGCCCGGTGCGTATCCAACATTATAATCATGTGGTTGAAGTAAGTAACATCAAAAAGAGTGGGGTTACCGTTCTGGATATGAACAGGTAAGAAGAAGAGACTTCCTAGTCGTGTGAGTATTGATGTAGAGAGGTTTTGTTGCTAGTATCGTTGATGATCAGACCTTCTAGTTGAAGGATGTTATTGTGTTAAACTTTCAAAAGTGAGGGAGTCGTCAGTCCCCAAATGTAACTCACTTGGATCCGCTACCTGGAAAAAGATAATTTTTCGGTGTCGTTATAGGTTCATGCTTCCAGGAATTTGAGAGGACTTGGGAAATCATAAAAGTTGAAATTGTCCTTTGTTGTCGTTGAAGTGCTAGTACTAGAGCAAGTATCTGAATTGAAGTTGAATTCATCGTTGTGATACCCGTATATTTTTTAGACTCGTGCTTACGGTCCGAACCCGACCCGTAAAGTAAATGGGCATAATAAATATGCATTATGGGACGTAGTCACATATACATCTTTACTAAAATTAGTGTTATTATTGGTATGCAGAATCTGTATGTGTTTGGTGGTGCCAAAAACTAAATACGATGGTATACTTAATAATTTGATTATGCATTAAAAATATATATACACGTATATATGTGTACATAAATCGGTCAATTAGCCGGTCAATATAATTTAGTTTTAGGGTTAACTATTATATTTAAATATATAAGATGGGAAAATTAAGATAATTTTAACTGCGTCCCCCCAAAATTTAATCCACTTAAACTGCGCCCTCGGATTATAAAACGGAATTTTTAGTCCCCGTTCTGTTAAATCAGTAGTTAAGTCAGTAAATGAGCCCATTTTTTCAACTTTAAAATACTAAAGTGCCCCGAACTCATCAACTAAACCCTAGTTAATCTATTGTGTACTAATCTCAGTAATATATGAATGGTGAATAAAGTGTCTACACCAAAGAAGAATGAATCAATAACCCTATTTCACCACCATATTCAACTCCACCTTCTTCTTCTAAGCCTGCTTCTGAAGCTCTCTCCACCGATCTGTTTTTCGTTCTCTAAGATTTTATCTTGTTAGTTTTTTGTTATCTAGATTGTCATCTTGGGAGATTTTTTGTTAAGGGGCTATTGGGAATATGTCCCGGATTTGAATTATCAGTTGAGGATATGTCCTGTAACGATCAAAATTAAGGGATATGTCCTAGCCGTCCATTTTTCCGTTAAATACATATTTTTAGACAGTTATGCCCTTTATCAACTTCATATTTTTTCCGTTAAATCAACTCCCGCTTCCGTCAATCAATCACCATCATGATCAACTTCATGAATCCGGGATATATTTCCAATTTTCTCTCTCTTTAACCATTAAATGTTTTATGTATGGAGGGCATAACTGTCTAAAAATATGTATTTAACGGAAAAAATGGACGTTGGGACATATCTCTTAATTTCGACCGTTACAGGACATATCCCTTAATTGTTATTTCAAATCCGGGATATTTTAATTTTCCCTTTTGTTAATGATTTGGCTGAGAAAACATGAAAGAGAATGTAGTTAGATGTTATTTATTTGGTGATGAATAGTATAGATTGATGAGCAATTAGAGTTTGTCAAGGTTTTAGAGAGTTGGGTTCTTCTCAATCTCGAGTTTTAAAGCTAGAAATCAGTGAAGAAGGATGCATGTATATATGATTGAATTGAGCCACATCCCATTTTTTCTGCATTTGAAATGGAAACTCATTCACTTGGATTTAACAACTGAAATCGGTAACCTATTCACATATATTCTTAATCTTATTATGTTCATAATTGATCACTGATATGATTGTTCTTCAATATGTGGTGTTTAATTTTCTGTTTACTATTCAATTGGAAAGCACCAGTTTTTGTACACCAGGCGTTTCTATAATTGACCTAAAGAGTCTGTTTAGTTGGATTGATTGAAAACTTGTACTATTAAATTGTTAATTAGGGGAATTTTGTTTTTGTGTGAATTTTTTTGATGTCCTGCTGGTTTTGGGTGGATTGGGATTTTGAAGAAGAGTAAATTAAGGTTGAATCAATTGAACTACATAAATGAGGATTGTCTAAGGTTAATCTTGTCAGTTCTATGTTTGGACCTGCATGTAAGATTTATTGGTAGGTGTATAGAACAATAACTACTAGTGTTTCATTCTCAGTTACATACAAAGGAATTTTGTTTTGTTGATTTTCTTTGTATAAATGTTACTGCATGTTAGTATTAGTTGTTTATTAAGTTCTGAAACTAGTATGTCTTTACTTTGTTTGATTAACATGTGGTGCTTCATTCTCAGTTAACTCCTAAAAGTAGTATATCTTTTCCACTGTAATGGAATTGTCTGATTGAGTTGTTGTATTTGATTTTAGACTTAATGAATGTTTAGGTAATATTTTACTTAACAAGTGTAAGCTTAACTTCCATCACAAACACGTGGTGATATTTTGGACATTAATTTTTTACTCAAGCTTCGTGGGTCTCTATCTTTCTAATGTTTTCATTGAATTTTGAGTGTCTATTCTCTGTTTTGGAGTAGAACTGATCTACTACACCTCTGAATGTCAGCATAGGTCATGGTATTAGTTGGATTAGATTATAGTTTGGGTTCTTTTTAGAATTCTAAGTTTGATGAGTTTTGATATAATTTGGAGTAGAATTTATCATGTTTAGATAATGGGGCTATTTCTTCAAGCTCTAATGGCAGCATAAGTTGGATTTTAGGCTTTTATCAATAGCTGGTCCAGTATATTCCATTTGGATTTTAGGCTTTTAGAAACTACTAGCTACTACACATTGTTCCTAATACTAGCAAGAAAAGAAAATGGTGTTAGATAATGTTTCATCTTCTCTGCAGTTGCAGCACCATGCCAAGTTTTTCAATTCTTTATTAGTTTATGTTTAGTATTAGGGATGTTTGTGTGCTAACAATACTCTGAATTATGTTCCATGGTCAGCATAAATATTTTCTTGAGTTGATTGAACCTAGTTTTTGGTGGATTGGTGTGATGGAAACATTACTTGTTCACTATGAATAAGTAGCCTTAGTTGGTTCAAGTATGGTTGTTATATGTTTATGTTCAACTTTTATCATAGTATTAGGAGGTGTTGTATTTCTACAAAACAATGAATGAATGTACTGTGGAGAGCTAATTGGGAAATACATGTGTGAAAACACTTTTATTGTCACATGATTATGTTTACTTGAGTTTTGTTTCGGGCTCTTAATTGATTTTTTTTTTTCCATCTCGATCTTTTGGTTTTTTTTATGTTGCAAATGTAGCAATAATGTCAGCAGCAGCAGATTTATGGTGTTCATGAAGATGATCCAATGGCTAATAGTGGAAGGATTGTATAACAAAAACATTAACTCATGTTGAGTTTAGTTAAATGGAATATCAAGGGCGTTTAAGTCTTTTTAGGTGATAAAAGTGGGCCAAACTCTGACTTACCCACTGATTTAATAGAATGGGGGGCTAAAAATTATGTTTCGTAATCCGGAAGTGCAGTTTAGATGGATTAATTCTTGGGAGCACAGTCAAAATTGCCCGTATAAGATTCTTATGAAAAAGGGAGTACAGGGGATAAACCTAGAAACTAAAATAGCCGTCACCTTCATTCCTTCACGGATTGGATATAGCTGCTGCAAATTTAATTGGAGTCTTTCTTATGTCTGGAGGTAGGGGGTTTTCACAAAATTTTGTTTGCACTGATTAGTTTCAGTTTGTTATCTCATTTGTTGGCGCATCTGCGCACCATCTCTTTCTGATTCACATAGTTCTATGGATTTAAATGATTATGGCTGAACCAAATACAAATCTTGGAATAGAATATAAAAATATTACTGGTATATGTTTGGATTGTTACTCCTACTGTGGAATGTGGTAGTTGGTTTAACTCTTAAAGTTAAAAGTATCTGTAGGTTGTCAATGATTTTTTCACGTTTTCCCCAAGGTACTAGACTGCTAGCTCCTCCCTTATGCTAGGTGTCCTTAACATGGAATCTTTTTCCTTGGCTTATCTTTTTGAACTTAAGAGAAGAGAGATTGCTGGATACACTACCACCTTTTTTATGTTTAGCTTACACATTAAACCTCCCAAGTCAGACCTTCTACCGTATGGCATCCGAGAAGCAAAAACAATGATTAATTATTTGATAAAGTACTTTAGTGATTGTTTTGACATGAAGTCAGTGATAATATATACTGTAGATCTAAACAGGTACATTTATATGTTACGGTCAGATTTCTCCCACCTAATCAGCCATTCCACTTTTCTCTCACTGCTTCTGAATTTTTGCTTAGTGTAATTATGTTGTTTTAGGGCAGTTGGGAATGTTTGGTCATATCAAATATGGCTTGAGTAATTGTTAAAACTTCAAACTTATAACAGCGGACATTTCTATATACTTGTAATTAAAAAATTAAAAATTAAATAAAATTAGATGGACCAGTGTTTTACGATTAGGGTTGTTCATAATCGGTTTCGATTCGGTTTCTGGTCAAATCAAAACCAAAACCAATATAACCGATTTACTAAAATGTTTACCAAAACTGAACCTTTAACCGTCGGTTTGGTTTATAAACGATTTTATCCGGTTTCGATTTTTCCATCCGGTTTTGGTTAACCGACTATTTCCAAACTGACAGTATAAATAAAAAAAAACAAAAAAAAAAACATACAAAAGACATTATTTAAGCTTCACTTGATCAATTAAAATTTATGAAATATAGGTTCAAGTTGTTCTGTAATGAATCAGGATTAACAATCACATAAGAAAAAAATTGAGAGATGTGAACAACATATACCTGAGGGAAGAGGAAGGTTCGGTTTCCACAATCAGAGATGAGAACATTGTATGGAATGTTGTTCTCTTGAAGAAAAATGCAAGCATTAGAGACAACGTCGGAGAGATCTTTTAATGTGTTTCCACCCTCAAAAACAAGAGCTCTAACTGGATAATTCAATAGCGCAGAGATTGTAACCCCATTATCTGGAAGCCCATTTGCCATGGTTATCATCTGAGTAGGAGCCTTTTCAACAGGGAAGGGCATCGATAAGTAATATGCCTGTATTACGAATTTAAAAATTGTCAGACAAAGAAATAACCCAAATGACAACGCTAACTAACAGTAGTATTTACGGGTACTGGTTATAGAGAGAGGAAAACAAATAATTACCTGGAAGTGGAGATGATTGATTGTTGCAAAGGCACCCAAACTGTTAAAACCCAATCTGAAAAAGGGGTTTGCTGCTTTTTTTGCCATATGAAGAGCTAACAAGAAGCTTTCATGGTCAATCCTTTGGGGCAAGCATTCAAGAACACGGGGAATCAGAAGCACATGCCCATACTCAATTGGACTCACCTGAAATACCAAAACAGAAACATTTTTTTCAATTGCTAATGATTGACAAAACCAAATACTTTTAGAAGATATGGAATCCGAATCAACAGTTGAACTACCATAATAATGGGTCTTTTCATCAAAACTCTGCTCAAACCTCAAAAGCACCTCTTCCTGCTCAACTTTCGTGAAGTTGAATTTGTTTCCCACAAGTGATATTGACTTTTTAGAAGTGAAGAGAAGAGAAAATATGAATTAGGTTTAGGTCTTAGTTTATATATGAGGGTGATTGGAAGAGTATACTAAAATCTATATCAACGGTCAGTAATTTTTGTTTTCCATGGTAGTTCGGTTCGGTTTTGAGCACAAACCAAAATCGAAACCGTTACTATCGGTTTTTAAGTTTTTTTTCCAAAACCCTTCCATTACTAAACGGTTCGGTTCGGTTAGGTTCAGGTCGGTTTCCGCAAAAACCCGTCACCATGTACAACCCTATGTACGGTAGAGTAACTGGATCGAAAATAAATTATCCGGTCCAGAGTTATATGGTGAAGTAACTGGATCGTAAATAAAAAATAATAAGTCTGGCGTTGTAGGTGGAGTAACCGGATCGTAAACAAATCAGTAGGTCCAGTATTGTACGATAGAGTAACTGGATAGTGAATAAATTAGCTGGTCTAGCATTGTGCGGTGGAGTAACTGGACCATAATTAAAATTATGAAATTCAGGGTTGTGCGATCGAGTAACTAAATAGAAAACCATTCTTAATACTAGTGTCGAAAAATAAATGAAAATCAATAAAATTTAAGGTTTGGTAATGGTAATCTAAAAATAGATTTGAAAAGTTTAAGTGTAAATATTCTGTAACCATGATTGTATTTGTATTAAATGATGTTATTTAATGATTTATTGTTGCATGATTTTACGTAGCACTTATTATTATTATTCTTAGAAAATTCCCTAATGAGCTGTGATTTCTCACCCCAAATTGATTTTTTACTCGAGTTTCACAGAGTTGAAGGAACAACTAGCGCATTAAGCAGAATTAAAGCTTATATCATAAAATGTAAAAGTTAGTATTCTACAAGACGTTATTATATGATATTACGGAGATATATTTGTATATTTTATTAATTGCAGATTTTTGTTATTTTCCATTTACTTCTTTCATGAATTATGGATTTATTAATTGTCTTTAGTTTTATTATTTTATAAAACATGGTTTCAGTTAAGTAGGTTTTTAAACAATTATTTAAAATGTATTTTTTTTGAAATATTTTCTTTTAGAAATTCGTTGGATTAATATAATTTAATTGAGTTTTAAATTTTATTTATCATTTTTTATAATTGTTGTTCAAAAAAAACTAGCATGTTCCATAGTGGCGTCTTGGAAGTTTCAGACTTTCTAGTTGGGTTGGATTCAATCCATCGGGTTAAATCTGGCCCAATAGAAGTTCGATTCTTTGGGGCGTCACAATCGTTGTTGTCTGGGACGTTGAGATACAACATGGCTGCTCTCTGACTTTGTGGCAGTCGTGCCTTTTCATTCTCCTTAGACTCACAAAGCTTGTTGTATCCCATGGAGGTGGTAATGGGATGATATATATATCCATGGTTGTCATTCTTCTTTAATCTTCTTGACTCAAAGCATAATTATCATGACTTGACTAGTTGCTTTATCCTTGCGACATATGTGATATGGTGCGCCCTCGAGTGGACACTACTCTTGTTGTTGTCGACAGTCTCCAGTTGATAAAATTTGTGAAGAATCTGATCCCTCAGTTGTTGACGGAGACGCAGTGACGCGTCCCTGGGTACAAGTCTGAGAGAGGCTAGCTATGGCCTTGATAAAGGCTGGCTCTGCTCTGAGAAAGGCTGAGTCTGACCCTGATTATTGATGTGTCCCTGAGGGGCGAGTACTAGAGTGAGGCAAGTAACTCGAGGCTCCTCCGTTAGCTTGGATCTGTCTCAAGTAAGCTTCTTCTCGTTGATTATTATGTGGATAATTTCTTCTCCAAATATGAAAGTCATAAGCGGACTACCTCTCGCATACTTGTTGAGGATGGTGCTTCAAATAATGTTGATATGTGGAATAACAGTATAACATAGAGTGTGCCAATTGAATACCGTAATGAGAGTATTGTCGTTGGTTTCTACTTCGATGATCCTCCTGGGGACATGTGTGTTATCTATCTTGGATAAGGCTTCCAAAGCCATGGATAGGACTGAAAGGCTACCACAGAGGGTTTGAAGTTTATAATGGTAGTTAGAGGAAGAATGCCTCTGAACAGATTGAGCCAGTCTTTAAAGACTTTTTTTTATTGTGTTTATAAAATATTTATGTTTTTTGCGATAGTAGGTAGGCTTTGGAAAGTAGTTTGCATGAGATTTTATTTTCTAAGATAATGATATTTGATTTGATTGATAAACTTGAAATCCCAAGCATGAATGCAGAAATATTGCAATCATTTTGGAGGAATTACGAATATTGTAAAAGAAGATATAGGGAAATATTGGAAAAGTGATTATAGAGTATTTAAGCATTGGAATCCTCAAGCCACTTGTCGTTTGTCACTACCCCTTCTGGCTTATTAGTGTTGAGGAGCTTCTCCTTATCTTTAACAGGGACGGATCTAATTCACTTAATAAAATATTGGAAGGTATCAGCCTCCAATTCACATCGCCTAGTCACAGCGGGGTTGGTCTCTGGATCAAGTCCTCAAGCCTCGATGAATATGGGGTAGCTGGTTGTAAAGAAAGATATTGAATAGAACTTACTTGGCCGAGTCCCAAAGTCTTGATGGAATCCCTAAGCTTGGATGATAACGAGGAACCCGCCTTGTTGCTGTGAATCCATGGACGCCCCAGAACCATGTCGTAATCTGGATCTTCTTAAATAATGTAAAACTTTACATCTTTAAGGTGAGCAATGGTGGGGAGTCCTCGGTCGTGCTCTTCATTGTTCTTGCCGACCATGTCTTCCAAAGGAGTCTTGACTTGAACGAGAGTATTTTCAGCAAGAGATAAGTATTTACCGGATACAACACGATTGAGAGCAGTGAAAATATCCTTACCTTGTTCTTTTGAGAAGTAAATAAGTTCGCACATGTACTCTATCAAGGATTGAACTTTTCGGTTGATAGATTCCCAGAAAGAGTGAAATTTATGACATGGAGTGGATTCCAGTGGGCATCTTCAATCCCCACGTGTAGTTCACCTGATTTTATCTTCTCTTTGAAGATGTGTTTCAAACCATTGCATTCGCTGGTAGGATGGTGGACGAATCAGTGAAAACGACGATACTTTGGATCTGACATTTCTTGGGCTATTGGTGAACGTCGCACATGTGGTAACTTGATGGCGCAATCTTGTATCCATACTTCCAGTAACTTGAGGACTTCCTCTATGGGAAAAGGAAAGTCTGGGAAGGTTAGATTTGGTTTCGTCTCTTGCTCCTGCTGTTGTTGTTGCTGTCGTGGAGTCTTGACCAGACATTGGGACGAGTTGATCCCTGGGATGCTGCTGAGGATGAGGTTGGATCTAACGGGAAGCGCTTGGTTTGTGACGCTCGCTGAGACGAAGCTTTTCTATTGACTACTTCATTTTTGGAAGTACCTATTAATGGTTGGATACTATGTTGCTTGTTGATCAGTTGTATGTTCCCACGGGTATCTCCATAACTTTATTCTCTAGCACGCCTCGTTCTTTCCAGTACGAAAGGAGTAGTTTTCACAAATTTCTTATTGTCCTCATGGAGTTCAGCGACGGTTTGTAAATACGAATTTTCCAACAAGGCTTTGTTGATTTGCGTCTCGCTCTCGTTGTAAGGATGTTGATTACTGATAAGTGCATAATTTACATGTTTCGAGTATCATTTTCTGACGCTTATTTGCTAGATCTCATGTGAATTACCTTGTATTATTATTAGTTTTGTATATTATGTCTTTTGTAGGTTACATCTCTAAAAAAAGTGAAAATAGAGTGCTTTAAAGGAAGAATTACCAAAGACCCAGTTGAGCTCTGTCATATCCAGGATTTATTTTTACCAAGTCGAAGAGGACGAGAACACGACACCAACGGTGAAAGAACGAAGTCATTCCGACTTCGTATGAGAAAGTTACGGGCGAAAAGAAGAATTAAGCTTGTCGGTTTCACGGAACCGACAATTAAACGGGTTTTTAATTGAAAATTGCTAAAGGCGCCTGTGGTTCTGCTAAGGGATGCCTAATTATTTGAATATTTTTAAAGGCAGCAGTCCATATGCTAAGGAGTACCTTCATCTTCCTCTTTCAATCAATCATTTCACAGCGAGGAAGTTTTGTTTTCCGGCTACATCCCAGTTAGGGTTCGTATGTTGGCAGAGAGGTAGTTGATGCAGTGGATTCTTCACGTGTATGTGATGGCAGCAAAGATCTCGTTGATCAGAGACTTTGATGATGAATGAGATTGATCGATGACATGAAATGGGTTTTAATGGAATTGCCATTGACGGAGACTATGATGTTTGATTGGCAGAGATAAGAAAAATGGGTTGTCAGTGGTCGAGATGAGTTAACTACTCGATGATTGAAAGAAAAAGAATCTAGAACTGAGAAGAAATGTTGATGGAGTTCGAACCAGCTGTTGAAGGAAGTTTTGAGAGGAAGAAAGAATCGATATGGGTTTGCTGATGCCATTAATGGGAATAAGTGGAGTTGTTGATGGTGAGTCTCTAAGTGTTCCATTGAAGAGAAGTTTGAACCTGTGGTGAGAAGAAGCTTTGTGTGATCGATGGAGGAACGATGAAGGTGCAGCTAAGATTTGATTCTCGGTGATAGATTAATGGTGAATGGCGAGATTGAGAAGGGCGACGAGTTGTTGTTGTTGAATAATGAAGGAAGTGAAGCTGTGGTAGTGGGGAGCTTGAGCAGAGATGGTTGGAGTTGTAATTTTTTGTTGGAGTTGAGCTTGGAGGTTATGACGCTGTTAAGGACTTGGTGGCTATAGGTTTCAGAGATGGAATGAAGTTGTGAAGGAGTTGCAGCAAAACAGGGACGGAGCCAATGGGACCGTGAATAAAGGAGGTAATATGGAGGAGTTTTAAAAATCCAGAAAAAAATATTTCCTAGGAAGCGAGAACCCATCGAGAAAGTGACCGGAGACAACAAAGATTTGAGAACAAAAATAAACTGAATGAAACATGAAACTGGGATGGGTTCGGTTTTGCAAGCCCATTAGCGATACTTAGACTCTTTCTCACGGGCTAAGCTTAGTTTCAACCTATTTTTGGCATACTTTGGTTTTTTGGAAACCGATTTTGACTGGGATTCGAGCATTGGCACTTCTACAATTTGGGTGCCTATATAAGAGACACTTCTAATACTTTTACTTAATTTTTTGGAGACCTAGATTTTACATAGAGAATAGAGAAGAGAGATTATTTTAAATTCTAGGGTATACCCCTTTAGGGGGAAACCAAGTTATTTCTTATTCTTTCTTGTATCATGATTAGGTAATTTTGTTTTATTGGTTAGGGATGTAGTTGGAAATCCTAAACATGTAAATCAATCTGGTTGATTATTGTTGATATTCAAGATCTCTTTATATCGTTCATGTTCTACTTTTAATATTGCCATGTATGATTGGAGGTGTGTTCGTTGAGGATGGATACTAAGTGAACATATATTCACATATAAATCTAAACTAGGGTTTGGAGATACGTAATAATCGATAGACCCAGTTGCAAGTAGCATAGTGCGATTGCCGATTGTATTCAAAACCTTTGTGTAATTGCATGTAAAAGATTGGTCAATGTTAAATAGATTACTCGTAGTAATTCTATTGCATTGATTAGCCTAATTCAAAGAACCTAACGCTCTTAGAGGATTAAAATTGATAGCACGTTGTGTTAGGTTATTCGCTGAGTAGTATTCACATATTTATCGTTATGGTATGTGATGACACAAGGAATTTACAGGAGTATGCTCTCGATGGGTTTCTCTAGTGCTATTGGTATGGAGAGAGAATGTATGTTGATTCTAATCGATTGAGGAGCATGATTGGCGATGAAAGATGAAACCCCTGATTAGTATTTTCTCACCTTAATCTCAATCTTTATTTATTTCGTTTTACTTTATTAGTTTTGTTTACTTTAGCTTAAAAACTCTAAAACCCCCTTTGGTTACATAATACGTTGACAACAAATAACAATTCATAGCTCCTCGTGGGAACGATCCTTACTACCACTATATTACTATTTAATATTAGTGGGAAACATTTAATTTAATTTTTGCGCAGACGACATGCACCAAATTTTGGCGCTGCTGCCGAGGAGCAGTTGGCAATATTTTTTGTTTGAGATTTTTTTTTCTATTTGTTGTTCTTTTAGTGTTTTTCAGGTTTTTAGGTTTTCGTGTTGGAAATAACTCGTCGGTGGAATTCGTCAACCGTCAAAAGTGGGAGGTAGATTCTGAAAACAGGTTGTATACATCACTTTTATTTTTCTTTTTAGATTTTTAGTCAGATTTTTTTCCTCTTACTCTTTGTGTGCCATCATGTTTCCTTACGGAAATAACATGTATGATGCACAAGATCAGGCATATTATGGTGGTAACCAGTTTAGTTACAATTCTGAATCTTTCAATAACTTCCAACCGACCATGGGATACAATCAGAATCAATCCTTTGGTTTTGATCAATACCCTACAGAATCTTTTTGTGATTTTCAAACATACCAACAACCTTCTGGTGGGTATGTAGGTCAACAACCACAAAGAAGGTGGGACAGTTATACTTCTAATTGGCTCAATTCGAGTTATATGCATATTTTAGATCAATTAAAGGACATGCAACAGAGATTAGACCATCTGGATCCAACACTTAATAGAGATAATGTTGCACCAACCGAATTTTATAACAGTATACCTTACCCGACTCATGATCGTATTTATGATCATTCACCCATTCAACGGGAAGGGTCGTGGTTTAGTGATCCTATTGTAAGTAATGGTGGAAAACGTGTAAACATAAAAAAACTCTCAAAAAAATTATATCAACTGGAGATAATGGAGCACCAGAAGAAATTCTCCAAGAAATTAGTAGTACCATACGTATGGAATTCAAACGACGTTTTACCATTGGAGAATATGAGGTCGATGAAGATTCCGATGAAGAGTCTGATATTGAAGATGATGAAATATTTGAGAATGAGGCTAGGTTGAGTAATATTGTGAAGACCCAATTGAGCTTGCAAATAAATATAATGATAATTTTGATGCCGAGATTTTGGTTAAGATAAAAACTGATGAAGATTGGTTTAAAAGTTTGATAGAGGACCACGATACACAAGAGGTAAATAATTCATTTGAGTTTTTTAAGAACAATGAGGATCCTGTAATACATGAGATATTGAAAGGTTTGTCTAATCCTTTGCATAATTCTATTTTTAATGATCCTCTCCCTCTAATCGAAGTAGTTTCTCAAAAAGTTGGTAACCCAACTTTTAAGAAAATACCTCACTTAGGATTGGAGTTGTGTGCTTCCAAAGTTTTAACGGATTATTTTGCTTCTAAATATCCATCATTAGAGATGCTTGATTCTAACAATGTGCATTTTACCCAAATTAAACCCGTTAAGGTTCCTAAACTCAATGTTCTATATATACTTCCAAGTGTAGAAAGAACTAAGTATGGGGGTAACTTCTTTATGATAATGGTTTCACTAGTACTATCATATGTTAACATTTGTGTGAAGTTTTTACTAATTTACAGATTATTATCTGGGAGGATCCACTGATTTTTAGATTGTTGGTTTACGGAAAATAACCAGAAGGTCAGGCTGAGGACGTTAAACTAAGCGTTGAATGAGAGGAAACCCATTGGTTTTGTATTTCTATCTTTATCTTTTTATCTTTAGTTTTCTTAGTTTGCATATCATATCATACGATTTCCCACCTTGATATTTACATTGGACAAGTCAATTTACATTGAGGACAATGTAAAGTTTAAGTGTGGAAGAGTGATTAAGCATTTAGATTCTTAGTTTTCTCTTTTGTAGGTTTTTTAGGTAGAATTTAAAAAAAAAAATTGTACATAGATGCATGAAAACCTCCAACTTTTAGATATTTTAAAGTCACTTAGAGGTAATAGATAACTATATTCAGGTTGCTTAGTTGTTGAGAGGCTAGAGCTGACAAAGAGAGACCTAAACCACCGATGGCAAATTAGGTGCAGAGAGAATACAGTATTAGAGAAGCTGATCAATCATTAGTGGATACTACCTATTACATCAAATGAGGCACCAGACCTTCAATTCTTTGTAGCTGTCTAAAAAAGTGTGCTTTAGAGTATGTGTCATCATACGTAAATTTCGGGTAGAATGATGAGCTACTCAGCTTCGCACCAATTCCAGCACTACTTTTTGATCTCTTGTGTGCTATTTTTTCAATCACGAGGGTGCCATCAGAATTAATAACTTACAACATCTCTTGTAATCTTTTTTGCAGTTAGCACCATTCTCTCTCTCGACAGAAACACCATTATCATCAACAAGCGGAGCATCAGAAATTCGAAGGAAAGTTGAAGACTTTCAAGGTTTACAAGTAACGGTACAAGAAATAACATATTTCATATTCAAGTGAAGCAACAAGACAAAGAGCAGAATTATAAATACATGTTGAAGACTTATGTAAGAGCGAATGAAATCAAAAGAAGAGAGTTAGTGAAGTTTATGATATCGAGACAATACATGTTGTGAAGAATCAAGCGGTAAAGTCCTTATCCCACGACCATAATAGTTTCATTGTTTATTTTATTTTATTTTGCAGTTTGTATTCTATCATTCTTAGTATTAAAAATAATAATTAGTGTTTGTTTGTTTTTGTATTCATTCAATAAGGTCGTGGGGAAGAAGAAATTTATAAAGAAGTTTTAAGCAACAAGGAATTGAGGAAAAGAGTTACAATTGTCAAGTTTCTACGAAGTTCAAGAATTTATCATCAACAGTTGAAGACCGAAGACCGAAGACATTTCTATTGGATGTTGTGAGAGTGGTGCTAATTATAGATCAGACAATAAGGTAAGTAGCATTCACATCCTCACATAGTGGTTGATTTCCTTTCTTTGAGGTCATCAGAAAAATAGAAAAATGGTTATTTTTCGTCCCATGTTTATGGGATAACATCTTCATATGATTCATAAGGTTCCTTTTCCTTCCTACCATTCAACGTGTGCATGATTTCTATCTCCAATTCTGTCTGCACACATGAGAACCATAAAGTGCGTCTTCTGAGTGCAACTTCATAAAACCCTATTGGTGAGGCAGGAGTCAAGGCGAAATGCTTATTTGATAGCCTATCGAGGCTGGATTCTTTCATATGGTGGTTTTCTCCTAACTCAAGAGTTAAGCATGAAAATCATGATCTTTGATATTTTCTATGTGAATTTGGAGTATTTGAATAGTTGGAATTTAGGTTTTGTGGGTATACCTCTTGTAAACCCTGACAAGACTATAACTCGTCCACTAGGGACACCTAGGGGTTTAAAGTCTTGTTACACATGCTAAGTGCAACCGTATCCTCAACGAAAAGGAGTTCTTGTATTTTAGTTTAGTTAGGTTAGTTTAGATTCATAGTTTGCTCGAGGACTAGTAAAAGGCAAGTGTAGGGGAATTTGATAAGTGCATAGTTTACATGTTTTGAGTATCCTTTCCTTACGCTTATTTGTTATATTTCATGTTAATTACCTTGTATTATTATTAGTTTTGTATATTATGTCTTTTGTAGATTACATCTCTAAAAAAAAGTGAAATTGGAGTACTTTAAAGGAAGAATTACCAAACACCCAGTGGATCTCTGTCATATACAGGATTTCTTCTCACCAAGTGGAAAAGGACGAGAACACGAACCCAACTGCGAAAGAACGAAGTCATTCCGACTTCGTATGAGAAAGTTACGGGCCAAAAAATGTATCAAGCTTGTTGGTTTCATGGAACCGACAGTTAAACGGGTTTTTAATTGAAAATTGCTAAAGGCGCCTGTGGTTCTGCTAAGGGATGCCTAATTATTTGAATATTTTTAAAGGCAGCAGTCCATATGCTAAGGGGTACCTTCATCTTCCTTTTTCAATCAATCAATTCACAGCGAGGAAGTTTTGTTTTTCGGATACATCTCAGTTAGGGTTCGTATGTTGGCAGAGAGGTAGTTGGTGCAGTGGGTTTTTCACGTGTCTGTGATGGCATCAAATAGCTCGTTGATTATAGGCTTTGGTGATGGATAAGATTGATCAATGGCATGAAAATGGGTTTTAATGGAATTGCCATTGATGGAGACTATGATGTTTGATTGGCAGAGATAAGAAAAATGGGTTGTCAGTGGTCGAGATGAGTTAACTACTCGATGATTGAAAGAAAAAGAATCTAGAACTGATAAGAAATGTTGCTGGAGTTCGAACCAGCTGCTGAAGGAAGTTTTGAGAGGAAGAAAGAATCGATATGGGTTTGCTGATGCCATTAATGGGAATAAGTGGAGTTGTTGATGGTGAGTCTCTAAGTGTTCCATTGAAGAGAAGTTTGAACCTGTGGTGAGAAGAAGCTTTGTGTGATCGATGGAGGAACGATGAAGGTGCAGCTAAGATTTGATTCTCGGTGATAGATTAATGGTGAATGACGAGATTGAGAATGGCACGAGTTTTTGTTGTTGAATAATGAAGGAAGTGAAGCTGTGGTAGTGGGGAGCTCGAGCAGATCATGGTTGGAGCTGTAATTTTTTGTTGGAGTTGATCTTGGAGGCTGTGACGCTGTTAAGGGCTTGGTGGTTATAGGTTTTGGAGATGGAATGAAGTTGTGACGGAGTAGCAGCAAAACAGGGACGGAGGACCATGAATAAAGGAGGTAATATAGAAGAGTTTTAATAATCCAGAAGAAAAAATATTTTCTTGGCAGCGACAAGCCATCGAGAAAGTGACCGGAGACAAACAAAGATTTCAGAACAAAAATATTTTTTCGATAGGATGACCCATCGTGAAACTGAATAAAATGTGAAACTAGGCTGGGATCGGTTTTGCAAGCCCATTAGTGATACTTAGACTCTTTCTCACGAGCTAAGATTGGTTTCAACCTATTTTTGGCATACTTTGGTTTTTTGGAAACCGGTTTTGACCGGGATTTGAGCATTGACACTTCTACAATTTGGGTGCCTATATAAGAGACACTTCTACTACTTTTACTTAATTTTTTGGAGACCTAGATTTTACATAGAGAATAGAGAATAGAGATTAATTCTAAATTCTAGGTTATACCCCTTTAGAGGGAAACCAAACTATTTCTTATTCTTACTTGTATCATGATTAGGTAATTTTGTTTTATTGGTTAGGGATGTAGTTGGAAATCCTAAACATGTAAATCAATCTGGCTGATTATTGTTGATATTCAAGATCTCTTTATATCGTTCATGTTTTACTTTTAATATTGCCATGTATGATTGGAGGTGTGTTCGTTGAGGATGCATACTAAGTGAACACATATTCATATCTAAAGCTAAACTATGGTTTGGAGATACGGAATAGTCGATAGACCCAGTTGCAAGTAGCATAGTATGATTGCCGATTGTATTCAAAACCTTTGTGTATTTTCATGTAAAAGATTGGCCAATGTTAAATAGATTACTCATAGTAATTCTATTGCATTGATTAGCCTAATTCAAAGAACCTAACGCTCTTAGAGGATTAAACTTGATAGAACGTTGTGTTAGGTTATTCGCTGAGTAGTATTCACATGTTCATCGTTATGGTATGTGATGACACAAGGAATTTACCGGAGTATGCTCTCGATGGGTTGCTCTAGGGCTATTGGTATGGAAAGAGAATGCATGTTGATTCTAATCGATTGAGGAGCATGATTGGCGATGAAAGATGAAACCCCTGATCAGTATTTTCTAACTTTAATCTCAATTTTTATTTAATTCATTTTTACTATTAGTTTTGTTTACTTTAGCTTAAAAACTCTACAACCTCCTTTGGTTACAGAAGAAGTTGAAAACAAATAACAATCCATAGCTCCTCGTGGGAACGATCCTTACTACCACTATATTACTATTTAGTTTTAGTGGGAAACATCTTAATTAATTTGTGCGCAAACTACACGCACCAACTGCAATGTGACAAACCCTACGAGTCTCCCTTTTTGAGTTCGAAGAAATTATTTTGAGTCTTCACAATCAACAAAGATAACATTCCCCCTGGGGCGAGTACTTGTTTGTTCCTTCGATAAACGATCTGTAAGAATTCTTAAAAGGGGGAACATCTCGTTTTGGATCTTGATAATATCATCTTTATTTGCTAAGACATCATTTAGGATTTTCCTCAAATCATCTATAACGGTTGGGTTTTGAGCAGACGTGGCCTCCCAAGGAACTTGACCAGGTAGGAAGAATCCTGGAGTAATTGGAGAGACTCCGTCGGTACTGGAAGACATGGAATTGAGATTGAATGCTTCTGAACCCTTCATAGAATCAAACATCCTGAAATTGAGGAATGAATTTTGTAACCGAGAGGTTGATCTCCCACTGTGGTCGCCAATTATTTTAGGGTGAAAACAAATGTACTGTAAAATGGTACTTTCAGGTAGGTTCGAGAGATCAAGCTCGAACAGGACAAGCCTAAACCAAGAAATGGTCGTTCACGTCCTGCTTTGATCACAAAGGTAGATAAAATTGGGTAGGTCTTAGAGGAAAGAAACAAAGAAGGTTAATAAATCTCATTGTGATGAGTAATAGTGTGTGAAAAGAATTGATTATCCCTGGGATAATCGTTAATCTGTATATTTTGTCTCTTAATTCTCTCTTGTTCTTGTTTCGAATAGATGAAGCCATTTATTTGTATTTGGAGGAGACATACTGATTTCTCATAAGTGGTGGAAGTTACAAACGAAATGGAGGAGTGACGATTTTGGAGATTGTAGTGGAGTCTTGTCCGAAAAAATAGGGAGGACTTGTATGACCACTACTCCTCATACTGTCAACTTCCCTGTAACCTTCCCACTACTTGTTACCTTATTATTCGTGGATGTGTTGCCATAACGCACGATTGTCGCATACCTTCAGACCAATACCCCAATGAGAATCCTCCCGTGTGTTGTATTTGATATCTCGTGGAAATAGTGGATTCGTGACTACCACTTTGTTTTAAGTCAAGCCAAGGACTTTGCTAAGTCAGTGAGGCAAGTTGCGCAACTCACTAGATTGATAATCAGAATGATCAGTACTGAGTCTGATAAATTTAGTGATTACGTACTATCTTAGGAGTGACTTGGTATAAATCTGAAAGATATTTGAAGCCAAGAATGTGTAAATATTCTTAACGACCAGTCGTGGCACATTTAAGAATGAGGTTTGATATATAACCACATAGGGCCAGCGCTAGCATTAGGATAATATTTGAAAGTGTGGCGCGTCCCTTTGGAGCGCAGCCTGGATAAGGATAGCACTCTGCACTAGCGCAAAGTTAGTGTTTTGAGCAGAGCGCAAAGGAGTGGCGCGTCCTCAAGGGACGTGGCCTAAGTTGGTAGCGCGTTTGAGCGCAAAGGAGTATGACGCATCCCCAAGGGACGTGGCCTAATTATGATAACACTTTTAGCGCAAAGGTATGGCGCGTCCCCAATGGACGTGGCTTAAGTTGCTAGCACTGAGCGCTAAGGAGTATGGCGCGTCCCCAAGGGACGTGGCCTAGGTTGCTAGCGCTGAGCGCTTAGGTACGACGCGTCCCTTTGGGACGCGACCTAGGTTGGTAGCTAACGTTTTTGATGCTAATGTTTGATTATGGTGCGTCTCTTTAGGACGCATCCTAGATTTGGATAGTGCTGGTGCTTTGGCCAGCGCAAAGTGTTATGGCATGTTCTTCGGAGACGCGACTTAATTGGCTAATGCTAACCTTGGTGATAACACGGGGAAGCTAGGGCTAGCCTAGTGCTAAGGCACGACGTGCTCTTTTAGAGGCTTGCTCTTTGATTGTGGCGCGTTCAAGAGGAACGACGCGTATTTTATGGCACATCCTTGAGCATACTGCTAAAGTGACATAGTTTTTTTAGGGCCAGGACGACGAATTGTGATGTGTTCTTTGCGAACAAGGAATTAATGTTGTTTAAATAAGAATTTGAGTATCGACATTGCTCTAAGAATAACACTAGAGAAGACATTGGATATAAAACAAGATCTAGGAATATCACTAGAAAAGTCATTGGATACAGAACAAACTCTAGGAATAGCACTAAAGAAGTCTCAAGTTGCTCTATATTAGTGGCTAATCCATCTAGGAGCTTGAGATTTATTAGATAGACTACAGGGTCAATATAGAACGTCTGTAGTTATTTATAGAGACTGTATTCTTAATTCTCCTACGGAATATAGGTAGAAATACAGTATTTCGTATTTTGATGTGAAGTCAGAAATATATGCGCAGGTATGCACTGATACTTCCATGTTCTTACAACTAGGCAGAAGGGCGATTTTACAATTCTGACCCTTGTCAAAAATCCACCATCTACAGTCAACTAAATAGCTTGTTTAGTATTTATCCTTAATAGTTCACAAGTAGCCATAGGTTGGAGTTTGGTTTTAATGGGTATATCCTATATAAACTTTTTGAGATACCATCCGACCACTAGGATCACCTAAGGGTTTACTTTTTAGATATGATTTCTTTAAAGAATAGCAAAATATAAGTTTGGGGATACTTGATCGATATATTTTTATGTTTTATTTAATTATATTTTTATATATAATTAATCCATATTTTTATATTAATTTCATTTATTTATTCCTACTACACGTGTAGAAGCGAAAATTTGCTTTGGTGCGGAAAATGGCTAGGCGGCCGGGATTAAATTGCTGCCTGGACATGTGGTATACCAGACGCATGTTGTATCATCGTGTTATTTTGGTACTATGGTGTTAACGGTGGGTCCCGAAAACAATAAAAAGTGAAAAGAGAAATGAGAAATGCATGCAATCAGGAACAGAAGTGGGGATTTTATCCAAGTAAAACAAAAACACGTCTTTGATTTATGACGTGGGATCCTTAACATGCAATCAGCCGAATTAAAGACATTAGAATGGGATCTACAGGTGCCAAGTTGTTGAAGTAGTTCGTGTACCTTAATTACGATGCTCTGGGAAAGTACCGAATCGTGGACATGGATTAATATGAAGTTTTGTACGTATTTGACGTGTTTGACTTTGGTGGAATTTTGTTCCATGAAGTTCTCATCTTAATTGATATTCAAAGAGGGTATAATGGAAAGATATAATCCATGTGGGACCCAGGCGCGCACTTAATCAATATAATAAGAGTCCTCACTTATGCTTTTATGATACTTTGAGTTGTGTAATATCACCACTCCATCTTTATCATTTTATCAATCGCAACGGAGGCCATATTTCTTGCTTATCTAATTTGTTTCAGCGGGATATTTGACGATTGTTTGAGCGGATCCAGTGGAATTTTTCTCCGTAATTATATTTCTTCCGAGTTATCTCGGCTTTAAAGAGAGGTGATGATATAAATAGCGGGGAAATTCGCATGGCAAAGGAAGAGAGGGAAGTCGTTTTTGAGAGAAAGCATTGTAATTTTTTACTGTTCTACTTTTTTGAAGTAATAAAAATATTGTTCTACGATTCTTATTTCCCAATAATAAAGATGATGCTTTCTTGTTGCATAATGAGTACCTAAAAGTCTCCATAACTAAGGGAATATGAGTAAGCCATTATTTCATGATTAAGGGGTAAATTTATTTAATACTTCTAGTAATTTTATTATGGCTATTTGCGATTAAAGCAAATGATTTTCTTAATTTAATGTAGTTTATTTTATGGTTCATGTTAGATCTAGTCTTTTGATGTACAATGTTTATGATTTATAATAAATATTCGAAAGCCTGACTATTCTGGTAAAGAAAACATGATCAATTTTATATGATAGAATTACTATGATTATTATATTTTGTAAACCACTTGAACATGATTAATGATGGATTCCATTGCCTTAGTTACTTTTGATATTTTTATCATGTTTTTCTTTTTTTCATTGTTTTAGTTTAATCAACACTCTCTTTCCGCAAAAATCATTTTTACTAGTTTAAAAATCTGTTTTTTTAGGTTTAAATCAATTTTATACAAGTCTCTGTGGAACGAACTATGGTTTACCATTTATTAAAACGATAATGTCTCTAAATCAGCTTTATTAACTCTAAAAGGTTTTTTAGTATTGTTTCAGATACTGCCATTTCTCCAATTGATCCAAGTTAATGGATATCTTATATAAGACATAATATGTAGATCATTATTATTCAAAATATCAGCTATTGCATCAAGCTCACTCTGAACAGGAACATTACCTCCTTCTTTCTCATGCCTAGTAAGAATGAAATTTAAATCTCCCAAAACAACCTAAGGGTTAATATGAGTCATTCTAATATCCCTGAGATAGTCCCACTTTATATTTTTATCAATGTCATTCAAAGCACCATACATGCAGGACAGGAGAGTAGCACTATTTCTAGTATTAAATTTCACAAGACAATTTATAATATTGAACTGCATGTCAATTATTTGCAACCAATCCATATTTCCATAATAAAACAAAGTCCAGCAGACAAACCAATAGGATTGCAGAAAATAACATTTTGAAATTTGAACCTAACAACAAGGAATTAAATTTTTAGCTGATTTTTTTAGTATCTTTATTACTAAACCCATACATTCCATGCCAAAACTGGCATGGTGTTATTCTTGATGATAAAATTTCTAATTGGACTAATATTATAACAAAGAGAGGCACAAATATGCAAAAACATAAATTTAGTGAATGAAAAGTTTAAACCCAATTAAAAATGATTTATAAATGGAACACAAGAATTATGTCTACAAATTACCTTAGCCTTCCCTGCAGAGTTATAAAACTAGATGTCCCTAGTTGTGCCATTATTTGTTGCTTGTGTATCAAATACATTGCCAGAATATTGGATAGAGAAGGATTGAGTTTGATTGGAAAACTAGGATTGAATATTGATGCTTCTTTGTCTTTTTCCAAGTCTGATATTGTCCATATTTTCTCCATTTTGATCGGTAAACATACTAGTAGTATTAACTAGCATACCATCTTTAGGAGGGATAAAGACATTTGGCTTGATAGTTTTCTTTTGATTGATCTTTGGTATCTGAGTTATACATTTACCTCCCTGTATTTTTTTTCCCTCCCACTCCCACAACCCTAAAATAATAAGGTTTGTTATGAGATTTCTCAAGATATTCGGTTGCATCCTTACAAGTCTCTTTAGAATGGTTTAGGATATAGTAGTTTGGACATATGTGTGGTTGTTTTTCCTAGAAGAATTTGATTCATCGTGTACATCCTGCATTTGTAATTGACATTTCCCCTCTTCCAAGTGGATTATTTATACTGATTTGAACACATAATTTGAATGGATCTCATGCAACTAGGATCGCAATATTCTGGTAGTATCCAAAACTTCTTCCCAATATTTCCCCTATTTTCCTTACTTCGGCCATATTCATTTATTCAGGTAAAAGTTTTTTTAGTTGAATCCAAAAACAATGATGACTCCAATCCAAATCTTGATAGATCCTTCCCAAGCATTATAAGTTGACCATTAATACTACATGGCCTTTCCTCGAACACCTTATTGAGTATTATCCAATCTTTAAATTTAAAAACCATGATATCGGTATCAATCTCAAAAACCTAGATTTCTTCAGCTAAGATGAAAAACCAAATAAAATTAATGTGTTTTTCAAACATTTCAAACTCAACTTCCCTTCTGTGATGAGTTTCCCTATTAGTCAAGCCTCTAAGGCTTTATCATCATTATTCTCAGTAATTTCTATGTGGTGAATCACTGATTCATCAACATCTCTTAATTCAGTTGTCTCTTTCCTGAATTTAGAAGCCAAATGAATAACTATGTTTTCTTCATTAGCCGTCGTGAAAAGAGTGTTGGTGTAAAAAATGAGATAATTTTTATTAATTTTCCGAATGTGTATATTTCCAGATGAATCTTTACAGTTTTGAATAGGGTTTAGTGTTAAGGAATTTTCTGATCAAAAAATCTGTATTTAAGAGAGATTTGTGGAGTGAATATCTTTACTAAGTTTGGTTGTCAATTGACCAAAGGGAAAAAAAATAGGGAACAAAATTTCGTTTTGTAACGACTTTTTTGGAACTTAAAGTGTCGAAAGACGTGGTTTTTATTTTTCTGGTTTTGAGTTGTGCTGAATCTGTATCGATTTATCTCTATCCAACCATTCATGGAAATCACCGAATACACATATGTTTTAACAAATATCTGAGCAACAATAGCAAACGCCGAGAACACAACAGTTAACATGGCAAACGCCATTTGGGACAACACTGCATGCAAACATATAGAGAAGGAAAAATTAAATTAGTTAGACATTAACAAAGTGTAATTGTATGAATCAAACTACCAATATATAACCATTCAAAGACAATGAAATAAATAAGAGAATAAACTAAAACTATAATAACATCACACAAGGAGTTTAGGTGGTTCGGTATGATTACCTACGTCCACGGGAATGAAGTGTCTGATCTTATTTGATGATGAAATTCCTTACAAGGATGTGTACTCACTCAAACTCTCAACAACATTCACTACAATACTCTCAAACTTAAGCTCTATTTCTCTCCAAATATACTAACCTCTCTCCTCTTTGGTTAAGTCCAGTATTTATGGACAAAAGCTCATACAGCCAAACTACAATGTTGGACATGTATATTTAGGTTGTCGTGATCTTGTTCGGGAAATATGATCCTAATCTCCTTCCATGTAGCCCCGGCTCTCTTCGTGGCAGTCAGTATACTCCTCTGCTTCATTATATTTCCACATTCTCCCCTGTTCTGGTCCTAAGAGAATGCCATCCCCGAACCTTGTCAGGAGCATTTAATGCCTCTGACCACATCATATGTGCTCTGTATCTGCATTTAATGCCTTTTCCCCTCTCTCAAACTTGATTGTTGATTCTTTCTTTTGCTTTCCACGTGTCGTTATCCAGGGTTGATGTGGTAGATACCTCGTCTACTGTGTTGGACCAGATGACCCTCTTTGGTGCTTCGCTCTTATCATAATATCATGATCCCTTTCTTTTTGATTTTTTCACGTGTATCTGGATATTTTACTACTACAAAATAAATGACACAGGAAAATCTAAGCATGAAGTTCCAAAAGATAAATAAGGATTGCTTTAAATAAATCTCAAACAATTCATAAAAACAAGAGAATCAAAGAAGAAATATAATATTGTTTCAAAGAGAACATCTAAGAAAATACTAAAAATGAATAAAAAACATCAGAGGATGATCATCAAACAATGGCAGCAATCAGAATTTTTGAAAAAGAGAAAAACGAGTCAACTCGTTATCACGTTTGTGTTCACACAAAACTCGACTACCATCGCAAAGAGGGTTTGAGATAAGGAGAATTTATGTTTAGTTTTTTTACAAGGAAAAAAGAGAGAGTTTGTGGTTATAACTTCACCACACTCTCACACAAACATCTTGTTCAACACATACAAAAGATACGCCTACAGCGGCTAAAAGAAATATAAAAAACATAAAGAGACTGGTTGCCCTAAACTAATAAGGTTAATCCCTAGTATTTATAACAAATCCCTCTCCTTCACTAGATCCTTGTCCTCAAGGATCAGCTCGATGGAATGTCGTTACTCCTAAGTTACATCACTAGAATTAAAACCCTCCCACTAGATCAGAACTTGAGCCATATTTTGACTGTTCTTCATATTTATTCTCGTTTCCAGTACTTTCTTTGGACTAACATTCATGTTACCATCTTTTGAAACCATCGGTAGTGCGGTTTGGGGTAATATTCCTGCCCAAGCTTTGACTTCAACTGAGAAACATGAAAAGGTAGGATGCGTCTTGCTACCAGCAGGTAGTTGCAACTTATAAGCTACTTTTCCAATATTTTATAGCACTTGATATGGACCAAAGAATTTAGCAGATAGTTTGAGATTCTTCCTCAGTTGCACAGTAGCTTGTCCGTAGAGTTGTAATATAAGGTAAACCTAATCTCCAACATCAAAAGATCTTTCAGACCTTCTCTTATTTATATGTTGCTTGATTCTGTGGTGTGCAAGTTCCAAATCCCCTTTAAGAACTTTCCCCATAGCCTGTCTTTGCTGCAAATATTCATCAGATGTTGCATTAAGTCCATGCTCTGCAGAAGAAATACCAAGTTGTGGTAGAGCATACCTATTTAGAGCCTCAAATGGATTAACTTTGAGGATGGAATGGTAGCTAGTAATATACCACCATTCAGCTAATGGTGGGCAAACTACCCATTTGGTTGGTTTGAAGCTAGTCATGCATCTCAAATATGACTCAACACAAGCATTTACTCATGTGCATTGAAGTACCAAGTCTAGTGACCAATGCCTGCCAAATATTGCTCGAAAACATATTGTCTCTGTCTGACACAATTGTCTTTGATAATCCATGCAATTAAAAAATGTGTCTAGAAATACCTTTGTCACAGAAGCAACAATGTAGGATGGCTCAATGCTATAAAATGGATATACTTGGTGAACCTGTGCACCACCACTAAAATTATCTTTCTCCCTTCAGATGCTTATGTGTTCCCAGGCCTGCTCTGGAATGGGTAGAGGTTGATGTAATCATGTTGGCAGTGTAGTAAATCCCTTGTGTTGCTGACATATATGACAATCTTGCACATACTGCAGAATTTGGGTTTGTAAGCCCAACCCAATAGAAATATTGATAACTAGCCTGAGCACCTGAATATCCACCAACTGAATTTTTTTTTGAATATAAGCAATGATTATGTCTCAGTTCTCCAGTCTGACGTATACAGATCCTTCCCTTATACCTGATAATTCCCTGCTGGTAAGAGTACTGTTTTGAGCTAACTATCTTGAACCAACAACTTTGGAATAAGTTCTTGAGCCCATGGGTCATCCTTATAACTTTCTTGCCACTTTGTTATCAGTTCCCTTCTTAGACCTTAGTTCATAATTGTAACCTAACAATATGGATAACCATTTATGCTGCAACATGGTGCATTTTTTGTTCCATGAAATATTTGATACTCTGATGGTCAGTGTATATAATTAATTTGTTGTCCATCAAGTAGGATCTCCACGTAGTTACAAACATAACTACAGTTATTAAATCATTCTCATATGTTGACATAGCTAGGAACCTTGCACCCATTTCTTTACTGAAGTATGCAATAGGTCTTCTGTCTTGCATCCATACTGCCCAACTCCAGTATCACAAACATCAGTAACTAACTCAAAGGGCTGACTGAAATCTGGCAATACAAGCACTGGTGTTGTAGTAACTGCTTCTTTAAGTTGCTCAAATGCATCTTGAACATCATCACTCCATTAAAAACTATTCTTCTTCAGTAAACCAGTGGCTATCGTTCCTTACAAACTTTATATAACACCGTATCAATCCAAGGAAGCCCCTTAAGTATTTCAAAGTTGTTGGAGTTGGCCATCTCTTCATATATTTTATTTTAAAGACCCTTAAGTATTTCAAAGTCATTGGAGTTGGCCATCTGCTTCATACACTTTATTTTAGATGGATCTGCAGCAACTCCATCTCCAGAAATGATATGACCCAAGTAATCAATCTGAGTCTGTCCAAATGAGCACTTGCTAAGCTTGGGAAACAAGGAATGTTCTTTAAGAATAAAGAAAGTGAGTTCCAAGTGTAAAGTGTTGGATGTGTATTTCCATGTCAGGGTTGTACACCAATATATTATAAAAGAACACCAAAATAAATTTCCTCAGATGTGGCTTGAAAATATCATTCATTAAGGCTTGGAAGCTTGCTAGAGCATTAGTCATCCCAAAAGGCATAACTAGAAATTCATGATGGTCCTGATGAGTTTTGAAGGCTTTCTTGTGTGAATCTGGAGAATGGAATGTAATCTGATAATATCCAACTCTTAAATCAATCCTAGAAAACACCTTAGTACCATTCAATTCATCTAACAATTCATCAATGAATGAAATTGGGTACTCGTCTTTGATAGTCAATTCGTTCAGTTTCCTATAGTCTACTAACTCCCATCACTCTTTTTAACCAACAATCTTGGAGAAGAAAAAGGACAGTGGCTTGGCCTTACAACCCCAGAGTTGAGCATCTCTTGCACTAGTTGTTCAACTATTTCCTTCTACACATAGGGAATCTGCAGGGTCTTTGGTAGGGGATGTAGAGAGTGGCATGAGTGGTATGTGATGATCATGTAATCTAGCAGGTGGTAGGGTTTTTGGGTTCTGCGAATAAAGAGTTGTAGCTTGATAGAAGAGGTTGGATAATTTCGGGTGTTTTGAGTGGTAGAGTTGACTACAGAAATGGAGAATAAATGGCATATGAGTCCATGCTTATTCTTCTTGAAATATATTTCACAACCATCCCCTAACTTCATGGTTATTCCTGCTATTTTTCCAGAAGTGCAACTTTTTTACCCTTTTCAAAATGGAATTTTCTTTTGCTTGTGATCAAACTTAACTAAACTAATGTCCCTCATCCAATGTACTCTCAATACCATATCACATCCTTCTAGAGCTAATAACCTTACATCAAGCTGAAATTGTGGACTTGGAAAACACCAGTGGGCTCAATATAACATACTACTCCATCTTGTTATTTTAGGGTCAAGAAAACTATACGTACTCCCGCTCCTAGTTAGAAATTCGGAATTCGATAAACAAATAAAACGATAAACGTACGAGTATTATACGGATTCGGAAAAGTCAAATTCGGTCAAAAATCCGGTCAACATTTATGATTTGACAGTATTTCAGAACAACATACATACGTATATAATTCGTTTTTAAAATATGAATTCAGCACATAAAATTCAGCCTTAGATTATACTATATAAGAAAAGATTTTTCAAAATTTTATGTGGGTAATATAATATTTTGTACTTAAATTAGTATATATGTAAAATATATACAATTGAATGAACAAAAATGCGTTAAGAGTGGTTCAAAAATGCGTTGAGAGCGTTAGGTGCTGGGTTCGAAACACAGCAGAAACATTTTTTGAATAAAACCTATAAATAACGAAACCGGTTCTAACAGTGTGAGATTTAGGCTAACCTTGTCTAATTCAGTATAAACCAGTTCCAATCTAGTTAGAACAGGTGACGAACTTCGATACCGAATAAATCGCGTACTTACAATAGTACGTGAAACGGACGCGAATATATACGTTCTTACGTATTAATCGGGGAATTGCTAACTAGGCTCGCACACTATCCACCAAAATAGTAATAGATTTCTTGTTTCTAGTCATGTGTTGAATCTTATTAGTGTTGCGAGTGATATACCTGATAATGCATGAACTGATTATTCCTTCGAGAAGGACTTCCTTCCATAATGATTTTTTTTTAAGCCATTTTTTTCTTTCGATAGCCTTTGATTCAGCAGCCAACATACTTGAAATACTGGATATAAGCTCTGGTGAAGGTTTACTGTAGCCCTCTTCGAACTTTCTTGCAAAATCCTCATGGCCTCTCATCAGAGTACTGATCTTCTTAGAAAGATCTTCAAAAACCCTTTGCATTCACTATTTTGATAACACCTTTGCGATCACTATTTTGATAACAGATCACTCAGAATCAAGTGATCTGATACTACTTGTAACGATTTACGTTACAAATAGCTCAGAAACAACTCTTGAATTGAGAAGAAAAGAGGGTTTGAGAGAAGAACGGGATGAGGAGAATTTAGATTTAGTTTTTTCACAAGGAAACAAGAGATAGAGTTTATGGTTATAACTTCACCACTCTCACACAAACATCATGTTCAGCAGGTACAAAAGACACGCCTACAGCGGCTACAAGAAATATAAAAACATAAAGAGACTGGCTGCCCTTACCTATAAGGTTAACCCCTAATATTATCACAGAAAGTTGCTCAACAAACCCTATACCAATTTAATACGGGGATCCGGAAAATGAAAAGAAAATGCAGCTGCAGTTCCAGCCAAAAACTCACTAAATGCCAGTTTTTTTGCCTACCGAACAAACATTCACACAACAATATTACTGTACTCGCTTAATCTTATATGCATTTGAAGTGATTCTTTGCTCTGGAACATGATCAGTGGACCACCATTGAAATTCTTCAAGGAATTAAAAATTGATGAACTTCACTTATCGAGTTTCAGATGCGTCAGTGACGTGAAAACTAGTTTGTTAAGAAAAGGGTTCAAAAGCAGTAACGGGTCATTCAAAGAAACTGGGAATAGTTGCTAAAAACTCACTAAATGCCAGTTTTTTTGCCTGCCGAACAAACATTCACACAACAATAGTACTGTACTCGCTTAATCTATATGCATTTGAAGTGATTCTTTGCTTTGGAACATAATCAGTGGACCACCATTGAAATTCTTCAAGGAATTAAAAATTGATGAACTTCACTTGTAGAGTTTCAGATGCGTCAGTGACGTGAAAACTAGTTTGTTAAGAAAAGAGTTCAAAAGCAGTAACGGGTCATTCAAAGAAACTGGGAATTGTTGCTCCAGTTTGTCATATATACATGGTATTTGAGAAAATTAGCGGGGAAGCTTCAATTTTCAGCAAAAGGAGAAGCATGTGGTTAACAACTGTCTACCTATTTGAAAATATACATGGTAAGGTGCGACTGGCAACAAAGAGTGGGCTGAACATATGACCTGGCATTAATTGGACGGAGCGTTAACTATAGGACGAACCTCCTTTGGACTTTTGGGTTTGGGTGTCTTCTTGGTCTTGGACTTTTTTGTGTCTACCGTGTGAGAAACCTGAAGATTTATCAAAAATAAAATAAAATGAACTATTATATGTTTGTACCAAAGATGAAACTGCTAGCGGCAGATTCTCTTAAATTTGTAAACTTATTATTCAAGTTAAATAGAGGAACGGCACTAATGATGAAACCTTTGTTGTCATGTCCCCAGTCCTAAAACCTCAAAAAATCTGATGCGGATGTGTCTATATTTCATAAAGCGCTATCCACCAGATGTTGTCGCTATATTTCACAATATATTAATATCATGAGAATACATGTAGATATGCTTTGCATCAATTGACTTACAATGTTTGATTTCCATTCCATTTTGGGTTGTCCATTGTTGGCACTCGCAGCCTGAGGTTGATTTCGGATGTGGTAGAATATGTGAATGAGTACAACTGCATCAAGTGCCGCGTATTCCATCTGCAAATCATTTTCGCATCAGCTTCTGATGACATAGGAACTATCTTTGTACATTGCAAATTAGCATGCACGTAGATGCATGCCCAAATGAGCAAGAAATCTCAGTAACAAAAATCTCTATTGTATGGATAGCATGCATGTTCATGCTTGCAAGTGCGCGATTATATTCCTGGACTACAGTTCACGGAAGATGCAAAGGAATTTTATCATAGACTTCAACTAGAACTTTTCAACGACTTGTAAATTAAGGAAAAAGATAAGTATAGAGGTACATACTTGTTGCTGAGTCAATGGTCGTTGCTCCCAGTTGCTGTTCCTCCTCGTTTTGTTCAGACTGGCTCCCATTATTTTCTGTTTCAATCATTCGATAATAGCCAACTAAAGTAATATATCGGTCAAAAAATGCCAAAACTTAACAACTTTAACCGGTTACAACTTGCGTCTTTCTAAGAAAGAGAAAACCCGGAACCCTAAAAAGCTACAAATCTAAGATACTGTAAACTATATTAATGGGGGTGTAGCTAAATAGGTGCATAGTTGTCATTTATATACCTTGGCAAGCCCTGACAGACCACCTCGAGGTTCTTTGAACACATTTTGAATATCTAGTAGCATTTCATAGTGCTTGAAACACTCTAGCTCTCCATAAGATTGCGAAAGCTGCTTTAAATCACATAGCAGATTATAGCCTACAAGATCCAGCCAACAGAGGAACCGTTATTCTGTCAGTTGTTAATTGTTACCTTATTATTGATCACATCAGAACACAATGTTCATCCAAAATCTTGCCCAAGTTGAAATATTCTGTGAGCTTGAATGCAGAATCAAGACTCACTAGCCTTAATAGTTTTGTATATCTTGCCTCTATGAGTACGGTGATAAATCATCTGATGAAAGTTTGGTAGTCAGAGATCTTATTTAGTAGCATCCAATATATATCTTGCTTGCTCTAGTGCACTCTGTATGCACAGCAGACTTGCCATCGAAATATATGATGCAGCTGTCTCTCAAAGAGGGCAAAACAGAAAGTGATGATTCAACATACTCACTCACCGAGTTTCAGAACGCTAGAAGAATGCAAAATGCGTTTCAGACAGTTGTCTAAGATTTCAGGTTCATCTTCGGATAACTTTATCAGGTCTAAGATGAAAACTGTTTTTTCTGAAGCAATCTGCATGATGGAGACCTATGGCAGACATGCAAATGTCAAATACTTAGAAGATTGGGAGCAGGACTCAAAGATAGAAGTTTGCAACTGGCCAAAAATTACCTTGTTGGGTTTGCTTCCTTTTACATAATTTGGCTTCCATTCACAGTCTACACCTATAACTTTACATTCTTCAATATATGATGTAGCACTAAGAAGACCCTCAGCTTCATCAATCCATTTAATATCTTCTACAACCATCTCCTTGAGATGTAAGAAACGGGTAACTGCAGGTTTTGCTTGAGGTTCTGTGATGCAACAAGAATCATTATTAAGTAAATACATCAGAGATCACACACGAGCAAAAGTAGATTTCAAATGACAAATCCTTTCCATTGGACAACATTGTGTTCTAAGAACTTTAACAACAAACCACCAAAGCAATCAAAATGTAAGAAATTAACCATGGTATGAAAAGATTCTACAGTAAGCATACAAAGGTGTAGACTGAGTAAGGGGTGGGACTTCAAGAAGATACAGGGTCATGTTCAAGACGTTAAGCACTGCCCACAACCTGAGGCAAATTATCAAGTCCTAGAGCTTTAGCATTATCGACCACCTCCATGCTATTGAACTTGAAGAAAAACATTGCAACACATGTACAATGCTAACTTGCTATTCCTACAGCACAATCCAGATCTGGATGGTTTTCATTTACAATTTGTGGAAAGTAAAACTTTAATCAACGGATTAAATATCAAAGGTGGTACCTTGAGATTTAGCAAAACCATCAAGGGCGTATCGCTCGCATAATTCATCAACCTTCTCTGAATAGCCTGCTTCCATTGCCAGATACACCTAAATACCATGCAGAAATATATCAGACTCTTTTTTTCGTCTCAACATGCATTGATCGTAAGGACATGACCAGCTACTATACCGAACACTAACTCTTACCAGGTACTCTAGTAATTGTCTATTATTGTTAATCCTTGACTCAGCGATATCCCACAATCCTTTTTCTGCAAACTTCTTCAGTTGACTGCAAATTGATGGAATATCTCCATTAATTGAGAATAACATCCAGAGTGAATCAAGAATTAAAATCAATGTCAAGTCAAATCCAGATGGTAGTCATAAAAAAATACCTCTCTTTGTACATATGATGCACTTCCGGGAAATCCTGCTTGAGGTTGTTCTTCTTTATAAGTTCATAAGCATTCTTCAACAACTTCAAGTCAAGATATTTATTTATCAGTATAACTAACAAGGGCCTCCCCATGAATGTTGCCCACTTTTCTGCTGCTTTGAATTGGTTTTCTTCGATCATCCTCATTAGAAACTCCTCTCCAGACTGACGAATTGAAAAACGCTCCAGAAGAGTAACAGCCAGCATAAATGATTGAGATTCTACCAATTTAAAAATATATGGTTCCATGTATGCCTTTGCTTTGTCCAAATTACCATCATACACCTCCGGATCACACATGGCTTCTGCGATGTTTTCTAATTTGACATCAACAACTTCAAGCAGCTTTATGAGAACTCTCTCTTCGTGGCTGACAAAGCCACTAGTGACGTCCAGAAATATTTTTGCAGCCAGTTTTTTAGCTTCAGACTCTGCTGGGATGTTTTTTAGAAGACGACGAAGAGATGACATGATTAAGTGACTGAAGCCTTCAGTGTATAAAGGTCCAAGAACAGGAAAGACATAGAGGCATTGCAAAACAAAAGTAGCAGGTCCAGGCTGAGGAGAATTCTGAAGTACTAGATGAACCTGTTGCTGAAGAACCTGGAATTTCTTTGTAGCCTTTTCAGTACCTTCGGAAGCAACATTATTGGGTACAAAATAAACATAAAAAATATCAGCGCGGCGTATCAGTGGCAAACAAAATGGTCTTATAAAATAGCACTCATACTAACAGAACTCTTAACACAGACTGTTACTTCGCATGTTGAGATAAAACATAAAAGACATGAAAGGGGGAAAAAAAGATTACCACGAACATAACACGCCTTCAAAAGAGCTACAAACATTGGTGGAGAGATACGTGATAAATCTGAAAAGGCATGCAAGCAAATAGATTGTGTCTCATGAGTTCTCTCGTCATTCTTTCGAACTTCATCTGAGCCCATGTTGAAATAAACAGAATAAATAACCTGCTCAATAAAATTGTAAAAACCCACTGTCAACAGACCATAAACAAAAAAGAATTAAGAAAATGTACATATCAACAATGCATTCTCATTCATCACAAACAAACTGCTTTCGGAACACATTCAAATATATAATTTCATTTGCCAGCTTACAAATTCAATTATTTCAAATGTTGCATCGGATTCATATTTCACCATAAAAAAAGAACAAAGAACTTTTAATGTTAAAACCTCGCATACTTACGGTCGTGGACGAAAATCATATGGGCACACTGAAGTTTAATTTCTTTTTGCAAGTTGCTTAGTAATATCATGGTAAACAAATAATAGTGTCTAATGGTAATGGATTTGGGACAAAAATGTAAGTAATCACAAACAAAAAATGTACCATTCAACGGAAGTTAATTACAATACCCTATTTGGATAAAAAAAAATTACATTTCCACTGAATCTCAACTAGTAGAAGAAAGAAATAGACTGAAACTAACAAATAAACTCAAACCCAAGAAATATCGATGCAGAATGAGTCAGTAGTAGAGAGTTCTTACCTTTGCTTGAGAATATGTGATTTGATTTGAAGATTTTTTGGGACTTTTGTCTTCTCTTAAAGTTGAAAACCCTAATCTGTAGACAAGTTTAGGGTCTACGAGATCTTTCTGAAAAGGTTATAAATGGGATTCTGATTCTCTATCACATCTCTTTCGTTTAGGGCTTCTTCCAGTAGTCCTTTTCTTTCTCTTATATTTTTCGTGTTCATTTTTTCTATCCTCGGTTTTCTCGTTACACGAGGATAGGTGTTGCTATCTTGCGCGGGGATGTATACTGCGCTATACATTTTTTTCATTTTAGAAAAATAAATAAAATTAGTATAGCCATAGCAACTTACACCTCTTTTTGTTAAAAGAATTTGAATCCAAAGAATTCAATTATCAGGTAATTAATCCTTGGAATTGAATTTTAAGAAATTAAATTCAAATCCAAAAAATTAATGTTTGGTTGAGGTAATTTAATTATTTTTGTTATTACTTCGGAATCTAATTTTATTGCATTATTGGACTAGTGTAATGGAAATCTATTATTTGGAAGGAATTGGATTCCTAAAAATCAAAAATCTTAATTACACAAAGTTGATTTGTCTTGTTTGGTTCAAATAATTGGGTACATTCCCTAGGAATTGGATTACCTACCTTCAATTCCTTGAACCAAACATGCTATTAAGATCTTTTTACTCTATTCATCTCCGCTTACAAAATAAATAAATAAATAAAATGGTCATTTACAGATATATCCAATTTTTTAGAGTTGTTTATGAAAAAGTCTCGTTTTCTTGAAAATTTACAAATTAGTTTTGTTACAAAGAATTTCATCTAGTTACAAGTTAACTGGTTTTAGCTGACATGTGGCAATTTTAAGGTGACCCCAAAAAACCCTTCAGTTAGATAATTAACTTTAGTTAGTTAAACTAACTACAACAGTTGGTTTCACATGTCGACATCTGATAAGTTCAATGGAAGAGATTTCATGTTTTAATTTTATCTCCTTCACCTATAAAAATATAGATAAAGGAACCGTATAATCATAGAAACTTAGTAAGGAATTTTTTTTTTTAAGAAGAACAAGCTCACAATATAAACACTTACCTTTTTTTTATAAATCTAAATTTAATTAATCTATAGGAAAATTTACATAAAATATTACAAGGAAGAAAGAGTCAAAGTGTGACTCAAAATGGCTAGTAAACTACTTGAATCTATAATAAGTAATATAAGGAAGTTCTATATAATGCAAAAAATCAGGCATATTTGTATAAGAAATGCCTTCTCGGAATTAAGTAAACATCCTTTTTTAGCCATAGCATCCGGTGTAAAATTTGCCTCTCGAAAGGTATGCTCAAAATGAATTAAATCGTATTTTTCCTTAACAGCCATCCAACGAGCTTTAACAAACAAAGGAAGATTGTTACTTGAGAAATATTGAACTGCACTATAAAAGTCCGAGAGTATCAACATACGCTTAACCTATTATTTTACATCCCATTCTAACCCAACCATAATTCCATAAATTTATCTAAATAGTTTATAGTGATTCCAAGTTCAACGCACATGACGTCCATAACCTTGTTATCAGAGTTTATAACAACCACACCAGCTCCCGCTCTACCTGGATTACCCCTTGTAGCCCCATCACAACACAAAAGTAACTCATTCATTGAAGGGGGAGTCCATATACATTAAATAGGCTCAATGATGCATCTCGTTTGTGCACAAATTAATTAAGATATTTTCCACTAATTAATTAAGCATCTCTAATGGTGGATAGTTAGAAGCAAAATAATTGGAAGCACTCAACTCCAATTCTAAGTGAGGTATTTTATTAAACATTGGGTTACCAACTCTTTGAGAAATTACTTCGATTAGGGAAGGAGGATCACTAGAAATAGAATTATGCAAAGGGTTAGACAAACCTTCCACTATCTCTTGTATGACAGGATCCTCATTGTTCTTAAAGAATTCCAATGAATTTTTTATCTCTTGTGTATCGTGGTCCTCTATCAAACTCTTTAACCATTCTTCATTTGCCTCAACCAAAATCTCGGCATCAACACTATCATTATATTCTTTGGCAAGATCAACTGGGTCTTCCAAAATATTAATCAATCTAGCCTCATTCTCAAATATTTCATCATATTCGATATCAGACTTTTCATCAAAATCTTCATCGACCTCATATTATCCAATAGCAAAACGTCGTTTGAATTCCATACGTATGGTACTACTAATTTATTGGAGAATTTCTTCTGGTGTTCCATTATCTTCCAGTTGATATAATTTTTTCGAGAGTTTTCTTATGTTTACACGTTTTCCCCCATTACTTACAACAGGATCACTACACCATGACCCTTCCCGTTGAATGGGTGAATGATCATAAATACGATCATGAGTCGAGCAAGGTGTATTGTTGTAGAATTTGTTGGAACAACGTTCTCTCTATTAAGTGTTGGATCAAGCTGGTCTAGTCTCTTTTGGATGTCCTTTAATTGATCTAAAAACTGCATACAAATCGAGTGGAGCCAATTAGAAGTGCAACTGTCCCACCTTCTTTGTGGTTGTTGACCTACATACCCACCATAAGGTTGTTGGTATTTATGAGAATAACCAAAAAATCACGTAGGGTATTGATCAAACCAAATGATTGATTCTGATTGTATCCCATGGTCGGTTAGAAGTTATCGAAAGATTGAGAATTATAACTTAAGTGATTACCACCATAATATGCCTGATTTTGTGTATCCTACATGTTATTTTTGTAAGGAAACATGACGATTACACAAGAAAGTTGAGGGAAAAAAATATAACTAAAAATCTAAAAATAAAAATAAAAGTGATGTATACAACCTGTTTTCAGAATGTACCTCCCGCTTTTGACGGTTGGCGAATTCCATCGACGAGCTGTTTCCACTACGAAACCTAAAAACCTATAAAACACTAAAAGAAAAACGTAAAATAGAACAAAAAAAAAAAATCTCAAACAAAAACAATTGCCAACTGCTCCCTGCAGCGCGCCAAAATTTTATGCGTGTCGTTTGTGTACAAATTAATTAAGATATTTTCCAATAATACTAAAAAGTAATATAGCGGTAGTAAGGATCGTTCCCACAAGGAGCTGTGTAACTATTATTTGTTTTTTACTTCTCATGTAAACAAAATAATGGGGGTTGTTGAGTTTTTTAACTAAACTAAAAGAAAAGTGAATAAAGGTTGTGAACAAAAATAGAAAGTACTGGTTAGAGATCTCATCTTCCATCACCAAACATGTTCCTCAATCGATTATAATCAACATCCACTCTCTATTCATACCTATACCCTAGAGCACCCCATCGGGAGCATATTCCGGTAAATTCCTTATGTCATCGCATACCATAATGATGAATATGCAAATATTACTTAGCAAACAACTGATGTAATTTTAATACTGGTAAATAAGGTGATCGATTCTCGAACTTGTGAAGGTAATGATTTTAGAAAATAATGATTTTAATTAACTCTAGAAAATTCCAGGAGTATGAAAAAGACTAAATAACCTAAAGATGATTTTCGAATAATTTTAAAAGGACCAGGAATCAGGAATCAGGTAATTCTAACAACCTATATGATTAATCAGATAATTCTTTTTAAATTAATTGAAGCGCAAGTAATTGCCAAAATTGGTTTCGTTATGCTAACAAACAGAGGTAAATCACAAGCATGGACTATCAAAATTAATTAACCAAGCATAATCCATCAAGCAAAAGCACAACTGTTGAAAGAAAACCGTTTTCACTATTTAAAACTATGCAATTCTAATAATAAAAGAATTATAAATAATTATTAGAAAATAATTAAATCACATAAAATTGAGAAAATTACCTTATCCATCATCCCAGTAAATAGACTTAGCTCATGGTGGAGAAAACTTGCTCAAAAGACCTTTTCATTGCTCAAAAAGTTGATTACAAGGTCAAAGAATAGTGCAACAGCTGAACAGATACGTATATAAATGTCACAGAACAGGGTTCAGCCGTTACAGAAGTGTTTCTAAGCAACAAAGGTTTGAAAGAAAGGCAACATGAGCAGTTTGAATCAGCAACAGAAATAAATGTTGCTGAGTCGTCTTCTCCGGTGGTGGCTGATGAAGAACACGCCGGCCGGAGGAGTAGCAGGTCACTGGCGGCGACGGAGCTTAACCGGAAATTTTCGGAATTCTTCTCTAGGCTTTTGTTCTCGATTTTCTTGGCTTCTCTTGGTTTATATAGGTAGTAGAAACCCTAGAGAGAGTTCTAAACCTAATAGAACTCTCTAAAACAACCCACAAATCTCAACCCGAATCGAAACACAATTCCGGCCAAATACATGATTTCCGAGCTGATTTCACGGGATTTTTTTGCTGTTTAAGACTTGCGTGAGATGACTATCAATGTTGGAACAATCTAGAAGCAAAATATCTTGCGAATCACTTGAGATTATCACGACCAGTTCAAACAGTTGAACCCCGATGAGTCAACTCGGTGACTCGGCCCGATCCAGCTTGCTGGGTTGACTCGCCTGGTTGACCCGCTGGGTTGACCCGATCCAGCTCAGCCCGATCCAAGGGTGCCCCAATCCAAAGTATGGGTGCCTTGATCTATTTTTCCGGGTGCCTCGAACACTTTTTGAGCCAATTTTTCCACAAATCTTTATTCTTCTAATGTACCTACAAAAGCATAAAAACACGTAATAGACACAAAATCGAATACTAACTCACTAGAAATTAAGGTGCAATTTAGACACTAAAATGTGTCTATCAACAACCTAATGCAACGTGCTATTAAGTTTAATATTCCAAAAGCATTAGGTTCTTTGAATTAGGCTAATCAATGCAATAGAAGTACCATGAATATTCTATTTAACATAGGTCAAGCTTCTACATACAATTACATGAAGGTTTTGAATACAATCAGTAATCACGCTATGCTGCTTATAACCGGGTCTATCAACTATTCCACATCTCCAAACCCTAGTTTAACTTTAGATACGAATATGTGTTTACTCAGTATGCATCCTCAACAAACACGCCTTCAATCATACATAACGATATTGAAAGTAAAACATGAACGATAAAAAGAGATAATGAAAATTAAAATTAACCAGCCAGATTGATTCCCATATTTAGATCTTCCGATTACATCTCCAAACAATAAAAGAATTAGCTACTCATGGATTTACTAAAACGCATGGAAAATATACAAGAAAAGAATAAAAGAGAAGAAGAAGAAGAGTAAATATCCTAGTTCCTCCCTTTAAAGGAGTAAACCAAATTTTGCTCTCTTTTCTCTGTTGAAGTTGTGTAAAAAATTGTATTTAAGCTCCCCTTTGTATAGGCTTTAATAACCTCCTCTTGATGTCTATCTAACTAGGAAACCTAATCTCATTAAACTCTTCCACCTCATTTTGATTCTTATCCAATTAGGATACTTAACTGATAGACACATTTTTGTGTCCTATTTGTCCTCAATTATCTATATTGTTAATGCTCGATTGGTACTTATTGTGTGATTTTATGTGTTTGTAGGTATTTTTGGAAAATAAATATTTGTGGAAAAAATCGGCTCAAAAAGTGATAAAAGCACCCGATAAAAAATTACTGAAGGCACCCAAAAAAATTGATAAAGGAACCTAGGAGTTCTGATAATGGGACCCCACTGTTGGTTAGAGGGCATCCCCTTTTGATTTTAAAAACTGAAAAATGGCGGTAAACCAATTCTCTACGCGTGAAGGAGTTCTGCTTATATGGGAAGCGAGTTTTATGGGATAAGAAGTGGATTTCAATCTATATATATGAAGGGATAGTCAAAACATATTTGTCACGTCAATTCTGAGTATTGCTGGCCGTAAAGCATGGCTGAAATCGAGTTGGAACGGAAAATAAAAATCTTCTCTTTTTCGCATTAACACGAGTTTCAATTGGTTTTGGATAGAGATTGGGGTCCCGATCGACTTAGGAAAGTTTGTTAGGGTTTGCTGAGCCTATTTAAAGAAAAGAGATCGAAGAAAAGAGAATGGGGAGGGGGAGTCTCGACCGGAAATTCCAAGGAAGATTTTTCTTAGAGATTTCTTGATCTTGTGGTGTAGAAAAAGGGTTGTTTAAGTCACAAAAGAGGTGAGAAAGGTTGGGTCGAGCTCAGGAGGCCAACAAAAGGAGAAAAAAACCATCACAGGAAAAAATGTGTTGCGCTGCTGAAGAAGACGTGAAGAACAGAGAAAAGGCAACGGTTTCTTCAACCGTTTTGCAATGGATATCTTCGTATTTGCAACATTTATCTTCAGCTGCAACAATTTTTTCAACCCATCTGCAACAGATATCTTAGCATCTGTAACCTTTATCTTCAGCGGAAACACTTCTCTTCTGTAACAGTGAAAACAGTGGTCTGCAACACAGTTACACCGTTGCGAACCATCTGTGTTATTATTTTTCTTTTTTTTACACACTTTTGAGCCATGAATAATTGTTTTGAGAGTATGTACATCATGAGGAGCTAAACCCAACCACTAGGACAATGGAGGAAGCCATATTTCATGAATGAATGGTAACTATCTTTGATTCTTAATGACTTTTGCATTGATTTTTAATTTTTATGATTTTTCTTAATTAGTTGTGATTTTATTTGATGGTGTATGCTAGGACTTAAGAGCTTTTGATGCGCGATGCTTGTGATTTAAGTTAATGTTTTACAAATCTACTTTTGGCAAAGAAAGAGAGTCAATAAAATAGCTATAATTGTTAAAGAATCATTGTAGAAATCATTCACATGTGATTTTGGTGGAATCCTGAGTTCTAGTTCTTTCCAATATTGTTAAAATCTTTTACTTATTTTCTAGTTTAAATGAAAATTAGGTCTAAAACGAATCTTCACAAGTCTCAGCGAAAGAACACATTTTTACTACTTTTCTAAAACGATCATTAACCTCCTCAAAAACCAACCAAAACCCTAATTTTCACGTCAAAGGCAAGCCCAAAATGCACCCATTCGTTATCTTCCCGCACATACCCAATAAGGCCCAACAGAAACCAAATCCTAGTTAGTTTCACGGTTTTGCTCATAACTTCTTCATACGAACTCAGAATGGCCTCATTCTTTTTGCGTTGGCTTCGTCTTTCAATTTTATACAAGATGGTCATAGGAAATCCTTGATTTGAAGGAGTTTCAATTTTTGGTTAATTTTCTTTAGTTGTAGCACTTCACTTCCTTTTCACTTTTAAAGTCGTTTTCACTTCTTTTTGGTGGAATTGTCCTAACATGAGAAACAAAATAGAAAAAAAGAGTAATACAAGGTAGAATGCAAGAAATATAACTAAAAAAAGTATGGAATTAACACTAAAACTATGTAGATTATGCACCTATCACTCAATTATCTTCACTTTGTGAAACGCGACCCTGAAATAATTATGAATGTTTCTGTCTTCCAAGGTATTATGCATGTTTCATTTTAGTCTTATAGAATAATCATGAATCATCTGAAAAACCCTTTGCTTAAAGAAATGCTAACTTACCTTCTTCTTCTCATACATAATTTTGTTTCTCAAAGACCACAATTCATATTTGATTACAAGAATTGACAATAAACAAAGGCCTTTAACCATTCTACTCTTACCCTTAGCAGCTTTGTATGAGGTCTAAAGATTATAGACATTAGAAAGATTGTATACCAAAAATAGAAGCAATCCAGTCCCAAGCCCGAGTTACGAACCCACACTACTAGAGAATATGCTTGAGAGGTTCTTCTTGCGGGTTATAGACACAATATTTATAGGAATTGAAACATTAAATCTACTTTTCACCTTATCCAGGGTCGCACAGGTACCCCTTAAAAGCTTCCAGTTCTAAGATGATAAATAAGGATGAATTTCCCGCCTCCATATCAGCTCTGCATCATCAAAACAATCAAACTTTTTTCTAATAAATTCCTAGTTGAAGCAATAGAGAAAATACCCTTTTGGTCGTGTATCCATACTTTCATGTCAGTTCCACCCATTGGATTAGGCAAGCCCTCAACGCTGGCACCTTCACTCAACAAAAAACGTCCATAGCTTTGTAGAATTACCAACATGTTATTCACAATCAAATTGCTCACATTTTATTTAAACTGACTCCTAGCTGAGCTTGGAATACCATATGCATCAGTAATTCTCGTTTCCCCACACCATTTGCCAAAAAAAAAAAAAGTCGACCTCCCATCCCCTATAAGATTCCTGGTATTATCTTCCACATCCTGATAAACCCATCTAATATCCTGGTAAGATAGAAGAGTTGATGTACTCAACCATAACCCCATTTATTTTTAATAAACTTAGCTTTCAAAAAATTAGCCCAAACCTTGTTAGAGTTTTGTTGTAGCAAATATATTCCTACAACACTCCCCGAGATTCGTATTTGAAGATGAAATTCTAGTCGTTAGACAATTCAATAATATTCCTTGAGATTTATAACTGATGATGAATATGAACCGTTGGATGATTCAGTAGTATTCCTCGTGATGCGTTCCTGATGGATGAGGAAATTTCAGCTACTTGATGAATCATCTCTTTAATAAATTTGGTTCTTCAAGAATTGTTGGTAGATGAAAGTGGGGGTGGGGGGGGGGGCGGGTGGGGGGTACCTGCAAGGACACTCTGATGCCTCAATGAATAAGACTTTACTACAGGTTTTTGTGGGGATAGAAGTATTAGAAATGTGTACCAGTTGGAATTCCACCCCTGTTTATAGGTTGTAGAGGAATTGTACCCACTCCAATATTCATCCGGATACATTTTGACTACGTTTCTAGACCAAGTGCTTTCCAGGTTTATCCTGGTCCAAACCAATTCATATTTTTTTAGGTATCTCTAACCTCCAGGTTTGAATATGTACCTGGTCTTACTAGCAAACTAATTCACCTTTTTTAGGGATCTCTAACCTCCAGGTTTGAATGTACATGGTCTTACCAGCAAACTAATTTACCTTTTTTTAGGGATTCAATAAAGCTGGTCATTTGGTGTAGAAGGATAATTGTTGACTGGGCTATAATCATCCTTCCATATTTTAAACCAAGGGCCCAATACCTAATTATCTTGGTTAATTATTAGGCTGGGGCACTTGGGCCCACATACCAAACTATATGGTACAAACAAGTTTCTAATATTCCACTAAAGTTTCATAAGTAAAGCTTTGTTCATTCATATTAGCAAAAAAATACAGAACTACTAGGCTTTCTATAAGTAGTTACAAATTTGGAAATATTAGGTATTTTCCGACACGAATCATGATGCATCCCGTAAACCATACGACATAGTAGATTAGGATACATATATTATAAAAAAACTTTAATTGGCTAAATAGGTTTCTGGTTCGTGCAGTAATTGCCATTCAAGGTTTTTTAGTGATTTAGTGCCCATGAAGTCGAGATGTAGGGGCATATCCTGTTATATTTAGAGTTAGTTTATATTTAGGAATGTTTATTAGTTTCCCTCTAGGATACGAGCGCTTATGTCTTTAGTCTTAGATTTCTTTCCCTAGGGTTATTTTCTAGTATAAATAGGCAATTGGGTCTTCATTAGAAAACATACTTTTATTATTTTTTATACGACTTATGATCTATTGATTATCGAAGAGTGTTGGGTTTAACCTAAAACTCAAGTATTCTGCGTTCTACAGTTTCGATCTTAAGTTCTATTCGTTTATCTTGTTATGTTTTCTCTAGTTTACTATTTTTGCTTCTAAGAACCCCATCAATTGGCGCTAGAAACAAACTCCTACAAACCCTAGTTTCATACCATGGCAGGTAGAGGCAGAGTTAGAGGTAGAGGTAACAGAAACAATGATGTTACTGAGTTGAGAACCTTTATTGATGACTTGTCGCTACGGTTGCAAACCCTAGAGCATCAAGAACGTGATGAAGCTCGAATGGAGATACCGGAGGGTCGACGCAATCCTTTAGATTTACCGGAAGGGGGATCTGAAGAAGATGAACACAACAGAGATGAAAATCCTTTTCATGACCGTGTTGTTCATGCTCCAAAACATGGCAGATTGGAAGATAGATTGATCAAAGCTCTTGATCTGAACACTGGAGGAGTGAAAGTTGAAGTGGAAGATATGACTGAGAGGATGAATGCCGAAGATTTTCTAGATTAAGAGGCTAGTACGGAGAATTATTTTGAATGGAAATCTATGGTTGAAGCTCGCAAAGTGTTGATTGTGAAGCTAAAATTGAAGGGAATGACACTATAATAGTGGAAAAAGCTGGAGGAACAATGTACAAGGCAAGGCAAGAAGAAAATCAGGACGCTGGATCATATGAAACTGAAGATGTGGAAACAATTTCTTTCACCTGATTACTTGGTGATGTTGTATGAGAAGTTTCATAACTTTCGCCAATGTGACCTTTGCGTTGAGGAGTACACAACGAAGTTTATAATCTATCGTTAAGAGTTGGTTTGAATGAAAAACCCAAACAACTTATAACGAGATATATTATTGGTCTGAACATAGCTACTCGAGAAGAGTTTGGTTTGCTAAGAGTTACCAACTTAGAAGACGCTTATCAATGTGCATTGAAATCAGAGGAGAGGGTGAATCGATATTCGAAGAGTTGAAAATCCACTAGTCGAACTGGGTCCACATCCATTTGGAATAGGACTGCACCACAGGTATCAACTTGGAATAGTAATATCAAAAAGCGACCAACACATCAACGACAACTACTCATGCTGCCAGTGGAGTGCATAAGGTCATCAATCGCTCAGCCATGAAGTGTTTTAACCATGGAGGAGATGGTCATATGATATACACTTGCCCACATAAACGAGTTAATTTCATTGAAGATGGTAGTGATGAAAACACGTTGGGGGATCCGAAGTATGATGAATCTGAGGGTGAATAAGAAGACTCGATGCCCGTAAGAGGAGAAAATTTAGTAGTCCGCAGAATTCTTACATGTCCTAAGATTGATGACGAGGAAGAAGACTGACGCTGGAAGAGTATCTTTCACACACAAGTTTTCTATTGGGGTAAGGTCTGCAAACTGGTTTTAGATGGTGGGAGTTGTGAGAATATAGTGTCTCAAGAAGCCGTAGACAAGTTAAGTTTATTAACTAATAAGCACCCTCACCCGAATAAGATTGTTTTTTTGAGGATATTAGACAACAATATGCTGTTGACTTATACTTTGGTTCTGTACTGCAATAGTTAAGTGCCTCGTCAGCAGCGCCAGGTATGTCGTTTGTTCTTAATGATGGTTATCTCTTTCGTGGAAATCGATTATGCATTCCTGTTGGTTTTTTAAGAGAGCAAATTATTCAAGAGCTTCATGGAGGAGGGTTAGTAAATCAATGGGGACGAAACAAGACTCTAAAGGGTGTAAACAGTCGGTATTATTGGCCTTTTATGGACAAGGATGTTGAGAGATTGGTCAAAACAAAGGGACAATTACAACATACTGGTTTGTATACTCCACTGCCATTTCCACACTCGCCTTGGGTACATCTTAATATGGATATTGTGTTATGTTTGCCAAAATCAGTTAGACGACATGATTCTATCATTGTTGTGGTGGACAGATTCTCTAAAATGGCTCACTTTATTCCTTGTTCTAAGACTGCTGATGCTTCTAATATTTTTTCTCTATTTTTCAACGAGGTGGAGCGCGTACATGGAGCCCCTTCCTCTATTGTGTCCGATCGTGATGTTGAGTTTTTAGGGCACTGTTGGAAGACTTTATAAAAGAAGCTTGGAACTAATTTATGATATTCTACTACTGCCCACCCATAAACTGATGGACAGACAGAAGTGGTAAATCGAAGTTTGGGAAATTTACTAAGAAGCCTAGTATGAAATCATATTAAGAGTTGGGATCAGATTTTAGCTCAAGCTGAATTTACATACAACGATTCATTTAGTCGTACGACTAAAAGAACATCTTTTGATGTTGCATATGGTTTTCATCCGCAACATGTTGTTGACCTTGTATCGCTTCCTTTGGGTACAAAATTCAGCAATGAAGGTAAGGCTTATGCTGACCATATAAAGAGCACACATCAAGAAGTGCGAGCAACTATTACCAAGAGTAATGAACATTACATAAATGCCGCCAACTTAGTGGAAAAAGAAGTGATCGAGCTATGAAAATCACGAGGTGGGCTTGGAAGCAACCATTCTTTGAAAAAAGCGTAATAGCTCACTGGTCTAGCTCCATGGCACCGAAAATGTATCGGGGCTCAAGTGATTCACCGAACACTAGTCGCAGGCATAAAGAATTTCAGGAAGGTGAAATGGTTATGGTGTTCATGCGGAAGGAAAGGTTCCCACGGGGAAAATATTATAAGTTAACATCAAGAAACACGGGGAAAATATTATAAGTTAACATCAAGAAAGATGGGTCCTTACAAGATAGTAAAGAAAATCAGTTCTAATGCGTACATGCTTGAGTTGCCTAACGACCTATAAATCAGTCATATTTTCAATGTTTCTGACTTGTATGATTTCTATGGTTTCTATGGAGATAACATTGTTGATATGTCTAGTAACCAACAACTGGTGCAAGGCGAGTCGGTTGTCGAACAACCTGATGTGATACAAGAAATACTTGATATGAATGAAACTACGTCTCGACGTGGTAATCCATATCGACAGTTCCTAGTTAAGTGGCTTGGGAAGATAGCAAGGAGCAATACGTGGATAACATAAGAGGAAATGAGATGACGTGACCCTGAGATTTATGCTAAAGTCGTAGCAATATTCTCGACGGAACCGAGCTTTCTTTTAACGATGGTTGATGCAGGGACATATCCTATTTTAGTTAGATTTTTTTTTCTATTTAGGATGTTTATTAGTTTCTCTCTATGAGACGGGCTTTTGTGTCCTTAGTTTTAGATTTCTTTTCCTAGAATTATTTTCTAGTATAAATAGGCCATTGGTTCTTCACTAGAAGACAAACTTTTATTATATTTTTATATGACTTATAATCTATTGATTATAGAAAAGTGTTGGGTTTAACCTAAAACTCAAGTATTCTGCGTTCTACAGTTTCGATCTTAAGTTCTATTCGTTATCTTGTTCTGTTTTCTCTATTTTACTGTTTTTGTTTCTAAGAACCCCATCAAGTCGTCTCAGTCCATCATATATATATGATAAAAGAGATAGTTAATCTGGATATGCTTGGGTATGTTTCCAGCTATTTATAACTATATGCGCAGAATAATCAGGTTCCATGTGACTGTAAGAGAGAACAACAACAATAAGGAAGAAAGACAATTTCATAATCTAGTGAGATGTGGAGATAACAATGTTAATACTAGAGAATCAAAAGCTAGTGAGATGGTAGGAAGAAAAACTGCTCAAATACAAACTAAGTAGTAAGTACATAAACATGCCTAACAAAAGTTTAAAATCCAACACTAGAGGTGATTCTGGAAACAAGTGAAACCCATTAATTGTTTTAAGTAGACACACAAAGTGGGTCTCAAAACAGCTTCAGAACTAACAGAAAACCAAAAGAAAAGTTAGAAAAGGTTTTAAACGCATAATATGCAGCTTCAACTAAGTACAAACCCAACAAAACAAATCAAAAAGTAACAATAATCGATCACTTGAAGAAAGTGACAGCCAAACAAAAAAGAGTTTAACATATCGACAAATCAGCACTATCCCATGCCTTAAAAGTATCCATAAGGATGAGAATAAAGACTAGATATAACTAGGATACAGATTACAAATGATGACCCTATTTTCTACATCATTATCATGATAAATATTCAGCATCGTACTAAAAAGGAAAAGAGGAAAGTCAGTAGCATTTCACAGTAGCTCATACTGCGTCTAAAAGATATTAAGGACATACATGAGCAAGAGATATACCAAACACTTGACACCATTTAAAAGGGTTCATGCAATGAAGAACAAATCAAATGTTCACATGAAACATAAAATTACATTCCTGTAGCAAACATAACATTACATCCCTGAAACATAACTTTAAATATAAGGAAATATTACGCAAGTCATCAGCTGAGATTTCTTTGCTCCAATCTTCCAGAAACCCAACTCCAAGAGGATCACGTTTTAATTATACTGATTTTTTCTCAATGGTTAATGGAAGAAATGTGAGTAGTGTTATCCTAGATAGTCTAATCTCCATTTTGAAAACATTGCAGTTAAACCATTCAAGCATATCACGAGCTAACCAAACAAAAGCAAACAAAGCATCATGCTAAGTGTACTTGGAAAATAAAAACAAATAATCATAGAAACAGAAGCTTGTCTTGGTGTCGCAGATCAATTCTGCTAGAAAAGGGAAACCTAATTTCATAATCGGTTAGAAAACCCTAATTTAAAATCAAGCAAAAAAATCCCCAAATAGGAACAAATATTGAACATCCATAGTAACAAAACAGATAAATAAAGTTAGGGTTTGTGAGATTATACCATTTAGAAGTTACAACAGTTTTCTGGTTAATTGATTCTTCATCAACCATTATCTTCTTCCCCATTTATATAAAATACAAAGATTACTCATTAGAAATTACTTAGGTTTTCACCAGTAACTACACTCTATCAACAGGTTTATGGATATAAATTACTCGATTCTTTATATACCGATAGAGTAACAAAATTCTGAGAGAAACCCTAACCAATTTCTGGCGGGAAATATCTTGATAAGGATACATCAGATGAAGTGGTTTGGGATATATCCTAAATTCATGCTTGTAATCTTCTCAAACCAGATCATTCTCTCCACACTGCCGCCATCTTCTCTAACAACGAAACCTTTCATCTAATCCTAATCTATTCGATGGAGTTGCAACATAAAATAAAGGTTATATGCGTCTTCTTAATTTTCAAGATATTAACACCTGCACAAGACCTTCCCTTTCAATTGACAGCTCACCTAGGTCCCACTTATCTAACAACTTTGAACGTTATTTTAAATGGTAGGGCAGTTATAAAAGTTTCGAAAAAAACGGATCATAAATTTATATCGGCTCACAACTTTGAGAATAAATGACTAATTCCTAAAATAAAATAATACGAGGTAAAGTTTATAATTAAAATACTAAGAGACAAAATGTATATTCAGTTTACCTGTTGGTAAATAAATTTTCAAAAACAATTCAAATAACACGTAAGATGCACATATCATCTACTTACATTAACAGAAAACTTTTCGGCCAGAACAATGGAGATTTAGTCGTCTTAGTAAGAGTATCCGTCGTGTTATTACACCAACGAACGAAAACGCGACGCACAACTATATGTACAAGCTATTAAAATGATATATACAATTAACAATAACAACTATTGTTTCTAGGAGAAGACACATATATAACAATTTCCTTGAAATAACACATGAGTGAGAGGTAAAAAAAGCTTTAATTAGTGATCTCATTGGACAACTTCAAGTAAGGATAAAGCTTTAGCTTGTTGCGCATGTACATCAATAGTTAGTACTGCCTTCCCTACCATAAATTTACCCGTTAAAACTCGAAGAAAAAACAAATATTGACCGGATTAGTATCCTTATCAAAAGCAACATAAAAATTAAGCTTCACTCATGGTGAAGAAGGTGTACTCAAATACAAAACGATGACCATTAAGCTTATGTGTCCTAGGATTAAGTGATTGATGATATCAAAAATATCCTAGTTTATATATGCTAGAAATGTTACGACTAATATACATTATGGCTCCAGGATCGGGCAGTCAAGGCAGAAACACCGAAACACAGACGTTTCCATAGATGCCAGAATGTAACTCTTGCACCAATAACCATTGCGGAGTGATAAAGGAAATAAATTAATTAGGCTGCGACCATGATTCGATCCATGTTGTATAGAACTTGTTTAAAATATCGATGTCTAATAGAGTATCAGGAAGAAGGCAAGCCGGTCTTTTTTCTCTATTTATCCCCGCATATAAAAAGAAATCAATAGGAGGTCAAATTCATTAAATTTATAATTAAGATAATGTATTTTTAAAAATAATTCAAATATCACGTGCAATAAATATGACATCTACTAATCATACACTAACAGAACATTAATTTATAGATGATTAATTTTCTGTTAGGACAGTGGAGATTTAGCCGTCATAGCAAGAGTATTCTTCGTGTTATTACACCAACAAAAAACAAAATGGACAACTACATAGCAGGCTATTAAAGTGATACATACAATCAACGATAATTGTTGTTTATAATTTCACAGTCTGGCTAGGAGAAGACACATGTTTTACAATTTCCTTCAAACATGACATGAGTGAGTGGTAAAGAAAGATGCAATTGGTGATCTCATTGGACGGATTCAAGTAAGGCTAAAGTTTTAGCTTGTTGTGCATGTACATCAATAGTGATTAATGCCTTCCCTACCATAAATTTACCCGTTAATTCTCGAAGAAAAAGCCAATACTAGTTGGATTAGTATCCTTATCAAAAGAAGCGTCAAAATTTAGCTTCACTCAAGGTGAAGAAGGTCGAGTCCAATACAAAACGATGACCATTAAGCTTATGTATCCTAGGACTAATTGATTGATGATATAAAAAACGTCCTAGTTTATATATGCTACAAACGTTACGGTTGATATACACTATCGCTCTAGGATCGGGCAGTCGGAACAGAAACAAGGAAACCCATAGACGTTTCCATAGATGTCAGAGATTAACTCCTTCAAGAATAACCAATGGGAGTGACCGAGGAGAAAAATTAATTACACTGCGACCATGATTTGATCCATGTTGTATAGAATTTGTTTAAGATACATCGATGTATAGTAGAGTATCAGGAAGAAGACAAACCAAACTTCACGAGCAATATGACAACAATGTAATATATGGAAAGAAGCTTTTATCTTTTGATGGTACCAGGGATATTGAGTACCAGGCAGTGAAGTGTAATTGAAAAGTCCACATCTATTTGGAAAGGCATGTTGAAGACATTTCCTCAAAAATAAAATGACTTTTTGAGGAGCTTTAATGCGCCACAGCTTCAATCAAAAACCTTTGTTGTTGGTGAGGCATATCCAATTTGTTGGTTGATCTTATACACTGAGAATTAGTCGATCGAACAATGAAATGATCTTATACGTTGAGAATAAGCTGGCAGTGTATAGAATTATTTTCCCCGAGATGGATACAAGTTTGTTGGATTAGATTTCCTTTATGAGGGGAAAATAATATTAAAGTGAATTTAGGTTCCACTTATTTGTATATTTATCGATTAGGTCAGATACCTTCAAATGACGACCCTTAAATAGAGAAAAGTTAGTAAGTTGATAACCTTGAACCGAGGGGATCCAATTATGTTTTTTGTATTCGATATCCGAAACCTCATACAGTGTCTTAAACTTTCGATACAGACTCAGATAGGTGTCGGACAATTAGTTATTCATTGACCGATCTACTTTTTTTGCACCTTAATATCTCATTAAGAGATTTCTTTTTTACATCTTTCCAACCCCGTCATTAGAGCAAGGGTCATGTGGTTGAAAGTCCTCAATCAAAATAAAATAACCTACTAAAATAAATAAAATTTGGTACTACTATCGGTAGAAGGAAAGTCCCTTTCACCCCAAACTCAACCGAAAATGTGAAAGGAAAGACTATATGGCAGATCTGTTGGTTGGTAATAAAACCAACCCAAGCGGTATATCATTTGCCGATTGGTGATAAAGATAAAAAAATATTAAAAATCTAAAGAAATTGGATGGATGTCGAATAATCGGTTATCCATTGACCGACCTACTTTCTTTTGCACCTTAAAATCCCATTAAGATATATTTCCACTATGTTTTTCTAACCTCATCATTATAAGGATTTTTTTTTTTAATATAACATAATCCACTTATCCCGCTGTGGCAGATTAAATGCAAATCGATAACACGGGTGATACCAAATTTGCATCCACCCACCCGTTGCTCACCCTAGATTAAATGCAGATTGATGACATTTATGAATTTCATGTGAGCATATTCAGGGGAGGAGCCAGCTCATGGCATGGATATGAAGTTGCCTACCATGCTGGGCTGGCTCCCAAGCCCATTTTTGCATATTCTAAGCCCTATTTCACCCATCTCAAGTCCTTTTTTGCCTTTTTGCCTACCTTAAAAAAAATTACATCCCCTTAGGAGGTTTTCTGGCTCCGCCCCTGGGCATATTGGTCGAAATCCGGTAAAGAAATTTCAGTGGGCATGGGTAAATCCCCAATTTTCCAAGCCAGGTGGATAGGCAAACTGGTTTTGTGCAGTGGGAAATTGACTAAAAGGATGAAACTGAACCGAGCGGCTCAGGTTGGGACGACAATGGTCGAATCCAATGACTATAATATTCCACCCTTATAAATACAAACCAAATGTAATCTTCTCTACTCATACCAAAATCAATCATCTCTACAATCTTCTCTATAAATTTTCTCCACAAAACTCTTTATATTTTGCTTATCTATTTTTTTTCTTCAAAACTACCATGTCTTAATCTCAAAATATTAGTTGAACAAGAAATAAAGTACCACCCATGAATTCGTATACTCAACCTCTACCAAATCAACAAGAGGATTCAGATGAAGAGAACAATCAGAATTTACTTTCAAGTCGAGAAGTAACCACGACTCAAGGTCATGTAGCTTCAAAAACAGAGCGAGATGCCAAACATAAAAAAGCAAGAGGTGGTTGGTATGTGATAAGCACGTAATTCATACATTTTTACCACTTAATCTATATTTGTTAGTACTTGAATTTGTATTAATAATATATTTTTATTGTTTTATTAGATGGTTCACATAATTCCAAAGTTATAGATTAATTACGGCTAAATGCAGCTGAATGGACAAACCGTGTGGAGCTTTTCTTTTGGTTTATGTGTGGGCGTACATAAACAGTAGACTGGCAGTGCTAGAGGAGCATGTGGTGAGAATAGGCTGGCGTGAAAGGGAAAGAAGTAGTACACGTGATTTTGAGAAGCATGGCTAGGCTAGTAGGTGGCAATGCTAGCTAGGTAGATGTTGGCTGAATTAAAAGTCAAAGAAAAGAAGAGGAAGTACAAAGGGGATTGATTGAGACTGGAAACATTGGAAGCATTCGAGGCAGGGCTAGAGGCTGTTGGGTTTTGGCTAGGCTGTTGGTGTACACGGTCAGACAAGGAAAAAGAAACAGAAGAAAGAAGGCTAGGTGCTGTTGAAGGTGACGTGATGGTGTTAGCTTTGTGTAGGCTAGGTGTGGAAGTTGACGTGACTTTTGGAGTAGGCTATAGCTAGGAAACAAATGAAAGAAGACTGGACAGTTAGAAGAGAGAGGCGTAAGGGAGAGGCATCAGGAGACAAGAAAAGAGAAGCAAGTGAAATAGACGGCTAGGTGTAGGATGTTGAACAAGTACATCACATGTGGGAGTACGGTGGAAGGAGGAGTTAGCTTTTGACTGATGGTTCACGTGAAGGTAAGCTAAGTCTAGTTCTATAGGGGTTGGTGTACGTGAGGAGTATGGAGTCAACTAGCAGGTTATGATGAGAGCTGTACGTGATGAAAGGAGGTTGGCGTGAAGTGAAGACTGACGTGGGTCCTGCCAACACGTGAAAGATAAGTTAGAGTTAGACTAGGTTTTACTTTTGGTTAACCTAGTATAAAAGAGGTATATATGCTTTTCAGTGAGGGGGGAGACAAAAAGAAAAGTTGGAGTTCGGATTTTGGAGTTTTTTGGCTGCTGGATATTTCTGCTGTTGGGTTAGAAAAAAGCGTACAGAGGCAGACAGACGACGGTGATTAGAGCAGGAGATAGGAGAAAGAAAAAAAGCGCTGTTGCTCATTGGGTTTAATTCTTCCTACTCTTCTATTTATTTTTATGGGTTTTTAGAAATCCATCTCCATGTTCTAATTAATTTGTAACTAGGGTTTAATGTTGAAACCACTTCAGTTTTAGATCAATTGAATTAAATATTTGATACAGACCATTATGATTTAAACAGATTAAATTCATGACTTTAAACAATTGTATTATCGTTTATGGTGCATGCTTGGCCTATGGTTTTGATGTTCCATGTTTCTGGTATACAGTTGTTATTCTAAAAATATATTTGTCTACTTATTTGATATTCCATGCTTAGGTTAAATCTTTTGATGGGGTATACTTAGAATAGCCAAGTATTATTTGTAGACCTTTAATTAGTTTCGTACAATTTTCTCGCTAGCGCAATTTTATGGTGTATGCTTGAGACTAGGGCTTTTTGATGCATCATGTTTAGAGCGTCCCAGTGATATTTGCGACTCTAAATATTCATGAATTAAATAGTGGTGGATACTGAAAACCCTGGTTACCGACTCTCTCTACTCGGTCACATTTTATTAGTTTAGTTAGTTTATTATTTTATTTATTAATATAAAAATCACAAAAATATTCCTATTGGTTAGTTTATTAGAGATATTAATTGCAGTATTTCCCCGCTCTCTGTGGGTTCGACCCGTACTTGCCGTTGTCTACTAGTTAGACGCCGTGCGATTGCGGTTATTTATATTGGGTAATTCCAAATCACATCAGTATGCAGTTCACATAGTTTATGAATTACAACCTCTTGGTGCTCAAATTATTATCAATATATTTCCTTGGATGACTTTGTACCATATGAAGGCGAAGAAATTTGACCAAGTTCGTGTCTATGTTGCTGGAACGTTGGTGGTATACTACAAGCGTTTCATTTTATAAACTTCGAAATAGGTGTGTCATATATTTTGATTTATAATTTTTATACAATCAATACGATTCATATATGTAATTAACAATTTTAATTTTTTTTACAGGAATAATTAACACCATATGTTTGTATTTCCTACTTGGGATACCTTGCGGTCAGGGAGATATGTTCCCTTTTACCAACAAAGTTGGTTGGCAGATGACCGATATAAAAATGATCTTTCGTTGTATTTTAGTGTAACGAGACGCAAGCATAACGAACTAAGAGCTGGGGGAATTCATAATGCCGGTTTAAAGTCATTTATCAGCTAAAAATTATATGGTGATATTGATCCAGAAAATCCATACCCTGCCTACAATATAGAAATTGCCAAGGTTTTTATTTTATGGGTAATTGGCGTGTGTTTTTTTCCGAACTCAAATAGTTATGCTTTAGTAGGATGGCTGATAAGTGCATAATTTATATATTTTAAGTATCATTTCCTTATACTTATTTGCTATATTTTGTGTGAGTTACCGTGTGTTAGTATTACTTTTGTAGTTTATGTGTTTTATTAGGTTACATCTCTGAAACAAGTGAAATGGAGCTTTACAAGAGAAGAATTGCCAAATACCTAGTGGAACTAAGTCTATTCCATGATTTAAACCTCCATCTTGTAGAAAATTGCATTACTAAGCCAACGGTGAAAGAACGAAGTCATTCCGAGGTCGTAAGAAGAAGTTACAAGCAAAACAAGAATTAAGGGTAAATTGGTCATTTCCAATAAGATTACTATTAACACCCCCTCATACGCTAAGGGGAACTCAGTTCAAACACTGTTAATGGCACCAACCATTCCGTTAAGGGCCACCTTCTTTGTTCTTCCCTGATTCGAACAGGGAATTCA
>JAJJMC010020031.1:5497029-5531769 GCA_023531435.1 Papaver californicum | reverse complement strand
GTGAGGATTCAGTGATGAAAATCGATGTTTGGCAGATGATGATGATTCGAGTTAATGGAAAGAGAAGATGTTGATCATGATTGATCATGATACTAGATGGTTAGCTCGGTCTGTGATAGAGATGGCAGTTGTTTCTTCGCTGCCATTAATGGGTAAAAAAGAGTTCGAGTTTGAGGCAAACAATGACAGTGAAGAGCGCTTTCAGTTTATGGTTTCGCTGAGTTGATGGTGATCTGTGATGATCATGATTGTGATGGTGATTTATTGTAAAAGGATTTGAAGATCGAGAATGGTGCAGTAGGATTAGTGAGGTTGTTGAGAAGCTTGGGTTGTAATCTGATTCTCGAGTTTCATGGCAGAACTCGAAGTGGTGAAGATTGAGCTTGATTCTACGATAGCTAACAGTTCACGGAAGTGATGTATGGCTGTTGATGGCTCAAATGAAGAGATGGTGGGGTTCGAATCTGTGATTGATGACGACTCGTAATGAGAAAATCAGTGAGGATGATGGGAGCTCGATGGGTTATCTGGCAGTTGATGGCTCGGTGGTTGTCGGTTATGGCTTGAGTAGCTATTGGCAGTTGAGAAGATAGAGGACTTGAATTGATGGCAGTGGAGAGTATTTGGTTTATGATGAGAGTCAGACGGAAGGAAGTTTCCTAATCATATAGGATTAGGAAACTTGATGCGTGGGACTCAAGTTCATAGGATTGGAAGACACGAAAGTAGAGCTATAAATAGACCTGGACGTACAGAGGATACCTACATATACCGCCCCTGGACACAGACCCTGACGCAGAAAGATTAAAAAAGGACCTAGCAGTACAGAGAAAAGTATACATGAGAATTCCGACGATTCAAGCTCCCGGGTATACAGACGATTATCGGTTAGTTTGAGTCCCTTTATTAATTAATTTTTATAGCTTTTGAGAAAGTTATGTCTAGCTAAATCTCTTTGTTAGGATGAAAGGATGAACTTGTAGAGATGGTTTTTCTTGTGTTTCAAAACTAGGGTTTTCAATTATAAAAACTTAATATTAATGTTTTGTCTCTCTCTCAACGTTTTATCTTTCTCAATAATTTTTCATGTTCTATGCCACGTATAGTACATCGTTTGATTAGTAGAAGAACTCGTTGAAACCCTACTTTAAACAATTTTACGAATATTCTTTGACTCTTTATGCCACGTATAATTAGTACTTCGAAATTCTACCTTAGGTTGAGAATAAACAATCCTTTTTAAAAAAAATTTCTTCGATTCTAAAACGAAAAATCTTCTGTGTATTAGTAGCTATATTTGCTATTTTACATGAGTAAAATCGAGACCCTTTGTGACGAACGGAAATAAACCATAATCTACAACGGATTCCCGAAACCTTAACGTTTTCCTCTTACTGTTTTCAATCTTTATTAAATAGTTTTAATTCACTTGTTAATTTAATTCTTTATAAAAAAAACCTAAAAAAATATTTTAATTAATTTTAATACAAACTCCTCGTGGGAACGAACCGTATTTTCTCTTGTCTACATCTTTTGCCACTGTACGCTTGCGGTAATACAAAGTCGGTTTTCCGACGCATCAATGACTAGAGGCATTGCGAGATATGGAAAATGATGTAAGTTATAATTGGGGGTCCTCTATATTGGCAGAGCTATACGGTAGTCTCGATGTCGCATGCTTGGGTGGGTCAAGCATCGAAGGTGTACGGGGAATCCTTGAGGTAAATATGATAATAAATTCGTTTGGATTTATATAAGTTACAAAAATATTTATAGCAAGTTAAACTAATTGTATGTTGTTTACTTCAGATTCGCTGGTATACTTATACCAATTTTAGTCTACCAAGACTGAAGAACTATACAAGAAAGATTTTCCCCATTGTAGTAAAGTATAAAGCTGATAACTGGACGAAGGAGCAAAACAAAAATAAGTGAGATAATATCCATATGTGGCGAACCCAAATGCACCCCAGGACAAAACAAAATGTTATTTGGAACCCGTATGAGGAGTATGAGGAGTTAAATTCTAATGTAACCATTGGGATTAAAGAATTTTCACTACAACGCATGTTGCTCTACAATCAACTTAGAGATATTGGTGTTTATTTTTTTGGGGAGAGATGTGCTATACAGTTAGTTGGTGCAGTTGGTATCCTAAAAAAGCCTCGACAAGCCACCGTCTTGGGATCGGATTACATAAAATTACGGGATCGGGGATGGAAAGGTATGATCAACTATTCATAGGTTGTTGCGAAGGTTAATACGACCAATAGTACCAATCGGTTACCCATCCAATAAATGATATAAAAGTTATGAACATCTACGGGGTGGATATTCCCCTAATAGGAGAACGAAGACCGAGCTTTGATATTCGAACAATACCAGCACCACCGGTTCCAACTTTTGTCGTTTATCCTTCGTCACGAGCTTCTTATTTATTAACCCTTCCAAAAGGACCTTCTGCAACTTGTTCTTCATCGGTTGGGTCAGATTTGCCAGAATTGAGTTGGGAGATAGAGACTTATAATCTCCAAGGAGAGCATCATATAATTCTAATTGTCTCTAAAGGTATGGAGCACACTAATTCTTATACAGGCATATCGGCATCTCAAGATCGATTGAATCATTTGGAGTTAAAATATCAGTTGACTACACGTCTCTTGAACCAACACTTGAGGGAATTGACGGAGTCCGTGAACATCAGTCCCTATCTTGAAGGACTTTATAAAACACCACCACCTTCCCAGGAGGAAAGAGTGCGAGATACATAACAACAATCTCCATATCATCCAGTGCAACAATCAGGATCTCGTCGGTCCAGTCCACAAGGTCCTTATCAAGATTACAGAAGAGAAATAGGCTTCAGTGTCTCTTCAGTTCAGCATTGTGATTTTATTGGACCTTATGGTGGATCTCAATCTGCAGGAGCAATTCAAGGATGTGGAAGTATGATGGACATGGGCTATTATGACAGGAATTGGTATGGGAATCAATAATAATGTTTTATGTGATATTTGTAATTGAAATTGAGATTAAGAAATAAACTAATAATGTAATTAAAGCTAATATATAAAAAGAAACTAGTAATTTTATTTCATATTCAATTAAAATTTATAACAACGTCTTTTCTGGAGTAGCATGTCTACTTTTTAACATCCTATACATGCAATCAAAAAATCCTCCAGGATTGCGTAATAAGCTTCATAAGCAAAAGTTTTCATTTTCTATATTCGTCATTCTTCTCGAGCTCGTAATACAACCTCAGCATTGGTTCCACTTGTTTTCTTATAGTTTGATATCGACAAAACAACCCAAGTACATTATGGTTATTCGGGTTACCGGTATCAGTACAGAAGTTTTCATATAGATTCTGATCCAGTAACTCATACTCACCAAAACATTTTTTCTTCGTTCCGCATCCCTTGCCAGATAACATACAACAAAGTTTCTACATAGAATTAGATCCTCATCTATATTAAACTGTGTCGGATTAATATACGATTGAGCCATATGGGTGTAAAAGAAGGTGAAGAAGGTGTGATTTTGGAAGTGAAAATAGTTGAATTTATAGAACTATTTTATCGCTGTTGTCGGCTCAACCTAGGCCGATCGTCTCAGTTTGCTTCGAAAACGGCTATATAATTTATAATTTCGATCAGAGCCTTTCATCTAGGTTTATTCCAACGGCTATTTATGATTTTAACAATAACTAATTCAATTTTAAATTTTAATTATTGTAATTTGATTTCAAAAGGAATAAACAAGCTTAATAATTTGATTGAATTAACTTAAATTGTATTAAAACACTAATCTCAATTACATTAATTTACTATACTACACTCTTTTACAAGATATAAACTAGGGCAGTAAAAACTTAAATTAAATAAACACTTTAGTAAAAATTTCGGACAATCTTGGGCCTTCCGTTTATCTTCACTTGACGTAACTTCCATCCGATGCGCTCTTGAGAAGATTTTCTTTGCTTTTTGTGAGCCTTCAATTTTATTTTTATTTTCCTTCAATTTTCTTTCCTTGAACTCTTTTTTTTCTTATAGTTGCAGATTTGTCTTGGTTAGCATCTAAAACTTGAATACCTTTTTTTTTTTTAATCATTCTCTATTTTCTTATAACCATCACATATCTTACTAATAGCATCTTTGAGTATGACTCTCGAAAAGTCAAATTTTTTGCCATTTTTTTAGAATTTTTTTGAACAGAAGTTAAGATCAAGAGTTTGAGATGGAAAGATTAAGATTGTAGTGAAAGTAGAAGAATTTTTGAGTGTCGAAGGTATGATTTTGGAGTTATAATTCTCTTAATTTGTAGGGAGAGAAATAATAGACGTTGGATGATAGTTGTTGAGATTCGACCTTTGTCGACTCAACCTGAGCCGCTCGGCCTAGGCTAGGCCGAGGCTCGTCTGCTCAGGTTGAGTCGGTCGTTCGAATCAACTTGAGACGCATATGGCAAACCCTTATATTTGAGGGTTTACCAACCCATTTTCCCATTTTCCCATCCCAATGTGGGTGTATAATTAACAAATTAGCCAATATACCATGCCTTAGCATCTATTATTAGGTCCTATGAGTGATTTCATTACTCACCCTTGCTGAAACTGTTCATGTACTACAATATGGGCTGAAAGGCCCGAAAAAAAATTCAAAGAAAGCAAAATATAAAGCTAGATAGTAAAAAATATCCAACGGTTAAGAACTGGTGCAAATTCATGGCGTAAGATAGTTTAACACTCACATTAACCCTTATCATTCTCCATTGATGCGCATTACTCCCTCTTTTTCCAAATCCTATTTTTTTCCCTCCCTCATATTCTTCCTCCAAATTATTTTAAATTTTATAACACTTAGTTTCAATTTTATGATTCGATTTATTAGTATGATGAATTTTAGGGCTTTCTAGATCTATTTAGATGATGACGGAGATTGAGATTGGATTTAAGAACTCATCTTTTAAGTAAGTAATGTGATTTAAATTACCTCTCATTTTTAGTTCATTTTTGATTCAGATAATAACATTTTAGATTTTTAGGATAAAAATGTAAATCTTGCATCCTGATTTTGTTTGAGCACTTTAATGCTTATTCTTGTTTTTTTTTTGTGAAGGAAAGAGGGCTCAAAGAGCCCAAAGCTTTATTAGATTACCTCATTAAATTAAGGTTCGAAGAGATACAAATGGGAGGAGAATCATATTACAGAGTTGTGTATTGCAAATTGACAAAGTTCATGCGCTAAAACATTTACACATTTAAGAACAGAAACAAACATAACATCCTGAAAGGTTTTAACTCCCTCTTTAATCCTGAAAATTAAAGATTTTATTCTCCATGGAATGTCGCCTGCATCTTCCATGATAGCTTTGGTTACATTAGAAGCATCTACCTTTACAATGATCATTGTTAGGTTCAATCTCTTAGCCAAAGCTAAACCAAAAATAACAACCTTTGTCTCTGCCATAAGTGCCGAAGTTACATCAAAAGTTGTTGTACCACAACCTTCAAATAAACCAAAATGATTCTGAACAATTTCCTTTGCAGCACCTTACTTAGGAATGAATGATGCATCAACATTAATCTTGTAGTAGCCAAATTCTGGTGGTTACCAATGCTGATGGATGATATTAGACCTATTATCCCTTGTATTCTCAAACTTTCAGGACAACAAGAATTAAAATCTATACTTGCTTTCTTAAGCACTAGACCTGCAGAAAAAGAAACATTTGAGAAGATTACATCATTCCCCATCTTCCATAAATTCCGTAAAATACAAGCACCATAATGGAATTTGTGTATTTCTGGATCTTCCAACCAATTCAAGATGATGGTTTTTGAATTATCCACTTCCATTTGCATCGAAAATTCCATTACGGAATTCAGGAACACAGTTTTCACCCAAAGACACTTGAAGAATATATGTTAAATTGTTTCTTCATCTTGTTTACACAACGAACAAGTAGATTCAATATGAATATTGAATCTTTTGATGTTATGCTTAACTGGTAAACCATTATGAAGAAGTTTCCACATGAAAAACATAATCTTAGGTGTACTGAAGTTAAAAGACCAAAACTTTCTCCATTGGAATTCATTAAGAGACGAAGAAGACAAAATATTTTTTGCAAGAATTATGTAGAAAGATTTTGTAGAAAACTTTCCATTTACTGAAGGGGACCATTGATATAAAGACCCATAATTCCTCTAATATGATCTTGAGAGAATAAATATTGAAGGAGATTTTCATTCCAAGTATATCTGTCTTCTAAAAATAGGTCAGCAACAACTTGGATATTTTCAGGCATAATATCCGGATATGGAAGAAGATGATACAGTTGATGGGGGATCCACGACTCTTTCCAAATATTAATATTGTTACCATTTGAGATTTTCCAAAAGATCCTATTTTCCAGATACGGCCTAACCTCCATTAGACTATATCATATAGAAGATCCCTTGTTATCAATTCATAGTCCAAAAGTCTTATCTTTAAGGTATTTTGCAGTTAGAACTCTAACCCACATGGCATCTTTATTTTCAATGAATCTCCAAGCCAATTTACAGGCTAGAGATTTATTAACCAATTTTATGTCCCTTATGCCTAAACCATCATCTTTTTTGTGCATACACATTTTTTGCCACTTAATGAAATGAAGTTTCTTAGTATAAATAGTATGCCCATTCCAGAAACTTCTTGAATTCTTCCTATATTATTTATTACTTTTCTTGGTAACAAATTTAATCCCCTAAAATAGACAGGAATAAAAGAGAAAAATATTTTGGAAAACAAAGTTCTACCTGTGTTTAGAAAATGTTATCTCCAACACGATAATCTTGAAGCAAAATTTTCAATCAAGAAATCAAAAGAATGTACCCTATAATCATATTTCAAAGGATAAATCCTAGATATTTTTCATCTTCTTTCATCTCTTTGACTCCAAATTCTTGAAGAGTAATTTGTTTCTTTAAATCACTATTACCCTTACTGAAATAGATTGCAGACTCACCACAGTTAATTAACTGCCCTGATAAAATCGAATAATTCTTGAGAATTTCTTTTAAATGCATGACATTAATTATTGAATTTTCTCCAAAGAAAAACAAGTTTTCTACAAACAATAAATTACTTACTATAGGAGCCCATCTATTTAGTCTGTAACCTTGTGTTTGTGGGGAAAAATTGAAGGCTATTTAGGGAAAAGAAGGGGTGAAAAAGTGACAACTCGTCAATCCTTAAAACATTTGTGTTGTTGAAGCACTTCGTTTATATTCGAGAGATCATCTGTACAATCCTGGCCTAAACCAAGCAATGGCTATTCCAGTCTTGCTTCAGTCACAAATGAGAAGGATGAGGGTTGGTCTTAGGGAGGGAAGCGAGAGAAATATGAGGTAAGAGTATCAGACTCTGTAGGATGTGATTGGTGTAAATAGCTATGAAAAATTGAGTGATTGAGTTCTTCTATGTTGGATTATGAAACTCAGACTTGTTCTCGTGGTAAGACTTGCTTAATTGTTCAGTCTGTTCAATAGATTAAACATCTATTTATATCATAGCTATTCTAACCACTCGACCTCTTTTCTGGAAGAATTTGTCGATGGTTGAGTAATGGTGAAATGGTGAAAGTGGAGAAGGTGTTGACAACTTCTTTCCACTTCGATTGCGGTTGAGTAGTTGGTTATTCAACTCACCATTCCTCTACTCAACTGCTGTAGATCTTTCCAGAGTTTCTCTTTTAGTGGTTGCACTTCTGCACCACGTGTCGTAGACCACCAGACAAAACCCGAATTAATATCCCCCATTTATGACATTTGATCTCTCGTGTAATATTGTAAAATTCACTACTTATGTTAAGTCGATTAAGACCTGCTCAATGAGTCTCTTGAACGAAGACTCTTCTTACTTGACTAGATGATAAGTCTGAGCAGAATAAAATAAATGTGTCTTGCTTGACTAGATGATGAGTCTAGCAGACTAAAATAAAATAGATACGTCTTGCTTGACTAGATGAGAAGTCTAGAAGATTAGAATAAAATAAATATGTGTCTATTTTTGTGTGTGAGGAGCAGTGTGTCTATCTTAGTCAAGTTTGCATTGACATGTTTATTTTGTAAAAAATAAGTGTATGATGCTGAGCATAAAAAAATTATATGTGAAGCCTCATACGAAAGTATACATGAGAGATCCTAGTGTTGCTTAGGATCTGTCAAAACCATAATTTATTCACATGAGAATAAGAGGGAGGAGCACCAAAATTTGGTATTCACGCAAAAGGGAGAGGAAGAGACGAAGTTTTGGTCCTCACGTGAAGGGAGGAGGAGCGTCTAGGTCTTCACGTGAAAGATAGAGAGGAGGAAACCAAGCTTGGTTTTCACGTGAAAGGAGAGGAGGAATGCCGTCAAGCTTTGTGTCTTGAAGCAAGAGTCTCATATTTTACTCTTTCTACTCAGCATCATACGTTGAAGGTAAAAGAGTAAAACACTATTTTTTGGTGAGAAGCAAGAAGTTAAAATTTTATAAGAGTCTAGACGCTCAAAATTTTGATAAGAGTCTAGACGTCAATTTTTGAACAGGAGGCAAGACACTCATATTTTACTTTTTTAGTACTCAACTTCACATGTTGAGGGTAAAATAATAAAATACCAAATAGTTGGAGAGAAGCATGATGTCCATGCTAGAAGTGAAGTCGTGTAAGCTTTGCTCTAGAAAGCAAGATGCACAAGCAAGAGGAGCAAGACATGTTCAAAATTTGGGCTAGCTTCCCTTATGTTTTGAAATTCGGGTTTGAGATTTTTGACACACTTTTTGCAATGTTTATAAGTGTTGGTAAACTGTTTTCAAACCCTAATTAGGGTTGGAGATTTTTGACATAATTTTTGCAACGTTTATAAATGTAGCGAAACTGTTTTCAACCCTAATTAGAGTTGGAGATTTTTGACACAATTTTTGCAACGTTTACAAGTGTTACGAAACTGTTTTCAAACCCTAACTATGTTTGGAAGATACTTTTGCCATACTTTTTGCAACGTTACAAGTGTTACGACTCTATTTTTCAAACCCTAATTAGGGTTTGAGAATTTTTACACATTTTTTGACACATTTATAAGTGTTACAAATCAAGCATTTCAAAACCCTAAATTGAATTATTTTTACTCGTTTTGCATTAATTATCTCTTTAAGCAAAGGATTAATGCGATTGAGGTTTAGCTAGTAGAAGCTATGAAATTGTGTTTGTCACAATTTTGACATTTAATTTAAGCACAACTGTGGCACTTTAATTAAATATATGTAAATATATATACATAGCGAATTATATATATATATATATATATATATATATATATATATATTTTAATGGGTTAATATTGGGGATTCAGCTGTGGAATATATACTAGTATGCAATACAATTAGGAGCTTGGGGTTTGTAATATAAAATCATAGAACATCTGAGAATGTTGTTGTGTGCGCCAGTTCTGTTCTAATGATTTTGTGTAGTGATGAATATTGATTATTCATTAATTTGATTGTATATGTTGGCCATACATATAGAGAGAGGACATGGGTATGGCCTTGAGAGAGAGTAAGGATAAACGCCTACCCGAGAATTCTTTTACACAATTTTAAAAATTCAGTATTTTTCAGACCAAATTCTTGAGAGGTGATTTACTATTTTATCCTTGTCAAAAACCACCATCTACATCAAGTCATTTTCTTAGAACAAAACGAGTAATGTTGCGTGGTAGGTACTAAATGGTGGCCTGACAAATAAAATAAAATGAAGAATAACTTGATAGTATAATGGTTAGATATTACCAGATGAGTAGTAGTTGCTTTGAGCTGTTGAATACGCAAGCATAAAAGAACATATTGGACGTACTAGTAGTGATTTGATAACGACGCAAGGCTCTTGAGATTGCTTGATCACGTACAGCTTACTAGTAGGCCCTGAGATGTATGGACGAATGAAGCTGGACGTGTAGGCTGAGATGAACTTGGGACTGAGAATCTTTTTAGGGTTCGAGTTGGTGAATAATCGTACTAGGCTAGAGTTGATTGATCTAGCATGTTGAGGGAGGTAATTATAATTCGATAAGAAGACGGAAAATCATGGCTTGATGGCAGCGAGACAAACTCGACCTTTGAGAGAGAGATGGGCAAGTTTATTTGAGTATGACTCGAAGTTGAAGTAGACAAACACGTCCTGGCAAGTCGAGTGTTACTTTGGAGTTGAAGTGAAAAAACATATTTGAGTTGATACAAAACACGTCTTGACTATTAAAGACTTCGGACGAAGTAGAGAACGGTTAGATAAGCAGGACTGGTCAACAAGGCCGTCTTATACAAGAGGCAGTATAGGCAGTCGCCTAGGACCCCAAATATTTAAGTTAAACTTAGTATATACGCATGAAAAAAAGAAGTCCTCCCTGTCCCTAACTCCCTCCGTATCCTTTCCTCTTCTTTCTCTTTCACTAACAACACAACTCAACGAGATTGAATAGTTGATCTCAATTAAAAACTAACAAATAATAATTAAGATCATTTATTTATAGGTATTTGACAAGGTATTATACTTACTTATTCTTGCAAATTGATATGTTGTTGAATGATTTGATATTACTTTAGTTATTTTGAGTAATTTTATTAGGGTTTTGAGAGACTATGTGCTAAAATTTGGGTATTTATGAATTTTGATTGCAACAACCAATATATAACAGTTAATAGTTTTGGATTTAGGTGTTAATTTAAATTTTGATATGAATTTATCTTGATTCTAATAATTAGTTTACAAAGCTTATGTACAGAGACGGAGTACAATCTACTTTTTCTTAATAATAAATGGGTTTGGCCATGTTTAATTGTTTATCATGTGTGTTAGACTGATTTCTTTAAAAAAGAATTTATTTATTTGTCTACGTACAAGGTAATTCTTATACAAGCCGACAACCATGACAAGAAAGCAGAAAATTGGACATGTCAAATTGATAATACGACAAAGAAAGGATGTCGTCCAAAGATCTCAAATCGGAGATATTAATAAATATTTGGTACCAACAACCATCCAACCCATAATAAGTGATGATGAAAGCTATTAAGACGGAACCAATGATACAGATATTGATGAGAACAATGAAAACTTAGTCAATAGTATGTTAGAAGAGGATGCTTTGTTGAATGGTAGGGAAAATGATGAAAATGTGCAAGAAGAACTAAATGAACAAGAAATAAATATGGGTGAAAATGATAATATGCAAGATGAGGTTCAAAATCGAGAATATGGACCGGTAAGTATTCATGATCCGGGAAATTGGAAAAAGATTAGCCATTATTTGAGAGACCTTTTGGTAAAGCAAGGTCCTGTAAGAAGAAACAATAGAGATTTTGATTTCTCAAAGGTGCCGATGGTAGATGTTTTGAACATCACCACTACATAAGGCGTATGATCAATGGGGAAACCGAAGATAAAAGATGGCTAGTGTATTCAAATGTTTCAGATAAAGTGTTTTGTTTTTGTTGCAAATTATTCAAGCAAGATGGACATAATATTCAGCTAGAAACAAATGGCAATAGAGATTGGAATAATATGGGTGCTAAGCTTTCACGTCATGAGTTGTCTACTAGGCACTATACAGCCATGCATAAATGGAAAGAATTGTAAATTAGACTTCACAAGAATGAAACTATTGATAAGGAGATTCATGAACAAATCAAGAGGGATAAAGAATACTGGAAATAAGTCTTAACAAGAATAGTTGTTGTCATAAGGACTCTTGCTACAAATAATTTGGCATTCCGTGGAGGAAACGTCCAGATTGGGGTAGTGATAGGCGATTAATTTATACATTTTTATCGCCTAATCTATATTTAATAGTACTTGATTTTATATTATTAATATATTTTTATTGGTTTAATAGGTGATATGCATAAAACTCGAGGTTACGAATTAAACATGGCTAAAGTGAACATTTGTGAAGACACTTCTTATACTTTTATTACACGGTACAGTTGGCATGAAAGTGAACTAACAACTTAACTTGTGCTGAACGTATGGTGCTGGCTACTTCTCTTGGCAGTGGGTGCGTCAGGTAGAGGCTGGTTTTTTCTGTACGTGAAGAGAAGGTAATAGGCGGACGTTGACTGTTGAAGGTGACGTGATGGTGTAAGCTTGTGGAGAGAGTGAGAGAAAATGGGTGTAGGCTAAGAAGAAGGTACATCACGTGGGGAAGTGATAACTTTAATTGCTTTTAGAGTTTGGTTTTGACAAGTGATGTGACGTAGGATGGGCTACGGAGATAGACTAAGGGCTTCACATGATGGTGTCTGCTAGGATAGGTTAGGAGTAGGTTGGTTTGCTTTAGTTTGTAGTGTGAAAGAGACATGACAAAAAGATGAGATAGACACGTGATTGGAGGAAGCGACTTTCCTGTTCGGTGCATGGTGAAAGAAGAGCTAGGCTAGGCAGCTAGACCTAGGATATGGACCAAGTACACACGTGAAGGGGACAAGCCCATGTGGATGAGAGAAGAGTTTTCTTTAAACCTAGTATAAATAGGAAGATAGCTGCGTCAGTTAGGGGGTTCTTTTTCAGTCTGATTTTTGAGGAGAGAATTTTCTCCTGGACAGTTGCTGGAGGCGGAGGCTGTGAACGGGAGACGGAGGTGAAGAAAGAGAACGAACAAAGCCTGGAAAAAAGAGAGCGAGAATTCTCTGATTCTGGAGTATACAGGAGCAGAAACTAAAAAGGGTTTAATCTTTTCTTCTTCTACTCTTCTATCTAATTAATTTTTATGGGTTTTGAGAAACCCTTCTCCATGTTCTAAATTAATTTGTAACTAGGGTTTAATGTTAAAACCACTTACAGTTTTAGATCAATTGAATTAAATATTTGATATAGACCATTATGATTTAAATAGATTAAATTCATGACTTTAAACTATTGTATTGTCGTTTATGGTGCATGCTTGGCCTATGGTTTTGATGTTCCATGTTTCTGGTATACAGTTGTTATTCTAAAAATATATTTGTCTACTTATTTGATATTCCATGCTTTGGTTAAATCTTTTGATGGGGTATACTTAGAATAGCCAAGTATTATTTGTAGACCTTTAATTAGTTTCGTACAATTTTCTCGCTAGCGCAAGTTTATGGTGTATGCTTGAGACTAGGGCTTTTTGATGCATCATGTTTAGGACGTCCCACCGATATTTGCGACTCTAAATATTCATGAATTAAATAGTGGTGGATACTAAAAAACCCTGGTTACCGACTCTCTCTACTCGGTCACATTTTATTAGTTTAGTTAGTTTATTATTTTATTTATTAATATAAAAATCACAAAAATATTCCTCTTGGTTAGTTTATTAGAGATATTAATTGCAGTATTTCCCCGCTCTCTGTGGGTTAGACCCGTACTTGCAGACTGTGGGACATGAGAATTCAAAGTGTGATATATTTTTCCCGTAGATTACATAATACATTTGTTGTGTGAAGAGCACGTGTCAACCATGCAGAGTACGCGACAAGCATGATACAAAATGATTCAAAGCATGACACATCTTTCCCGCTTACCACGTGCCAAACATGCAACAACTCAAAAAATATTATACGATCCACAACTCTATATACTCGCACCATAATTACTGGAATAATTATGTGGAAGAATCTAATTGGTCAAGCCAAGAAGAAGGACCGCAAGGGGGGTGAAATCCGCTCAACATATGATCGGATACATCAAAGAAGACCCGCATCGTGTCATGCGAAACATGCAAGAAGTGTACGAGACAAATAACTTAAGAGGATTAAGATAAGATCAAATAGCTGGACGGATAAGATTTGGCAGGACCCTTATAAAGCACTATAAATACTGGACTCTAGAACTGAAGAAGAGGTCGGAAAAATAATAGAAAAAGAAGATTGACTAAGAGAATAAAAGAGTAACCAGGCTAAGAAATAAATTACAACTAGGTGAAGTTAAATATATTGTTTGATCATCATATCTAATCATTCAAAACTTCAATAAATAATCTTTTTACACAAATATTTTTATTAATAATTCAATCATGTTTATAATATATTTTAAATAATTGATTCATTTGATTGTGCCACCGTATTTTTGGTAATAACAATTTGGCGCAAAAAACAGGGAGGTAATAAAGAATTTATTCTACCTGATTTCAGTTCTATACTTTTCTTTTCCTTTCAATTGTAATCTCAAAAGTTTTACAAATGGACTTATAATCGTAAAACTTTCGTAAGGATTAGATTATCTCCGTCAAAATTGAAGTTTTGTTTTCTTTTTTCATTTCTAAAATTCTCTGCAAATATGAATCTTAAGAGTGATAGATATTTATGTTTCATCCAAATTTCTATATTATTCAAACTACTGATCTAAATTTTTTGATCAAATATTGATTTGAATCATATTCAATTTTAAAATTATACTTTGATTTCAAGCTAATTTGCATTAATTTTTAAATCCGTTATATCAAATCATTATTTTAGATTCGATTTTGCATCAATCATATCATCTCATATAAATATGACATATGTTGATTCCTAAATTGTTACTATGATTTGACTAGGATAAAACAGAGATGGAAAAATCAGAAGAGATAATCAACAACAATTAGAATAAAATACATAGATTCCTACAACATCAAGAATAATAACTCGAAGTCAGACAGAGAAGATTAATTCAACGGTTAAAATGGAAAATGGAAGATCCAATAAAAAAATTGAGCAAAAAAAGATTCATGAAATTGAAGAAATAGAGGAAACACCTAATAATACAGTTCATGAGCAAATACAAATTGATAATACAAAATCTTTTCTTGCATCTAACACCATAAGAAATATTATGAATCAAGCAGCAGACAGTGCGAGAAATATTATTGATCCCCAAGAAGTAGTAGAAGAATCACGAGGTCCACAAGAACTTCAACCCCTGTACGAAATGCCCCACAATATAAATAAAGATACTGAAGTTGCGGTTATTATCCCATTACAAACAAAAAAAATTACGAAATGATGACCAATTCCGAGAAACAAACAGAGTGAACAAAACTCAAAAACTATTGGATAAGTAGTGGAATCCAATAACCCCAAAGATCAACTAAATAGTAACAACAAAGCTACAGGGCAACAACAAGCAGGAACATTTCAAAATAGAACAAATCCTTTCATTCAACTATTTGCTAAGTTAGATGAAATGCGCAAGAGTCAACAAATTCATGCGAAACAAATTACGCTTCTGGCAAAAGAGAACCAAATCCTCAGGGACAAAATCAGTCATAATACTGAAGTACCAATTCCACAATCGCACAAACAAGAAAAAAATTTCAAAGGTCCCGTAAAAAGCAAATTTGGAATTAACAGAGACGAAAGAATAATGGTAGTTAAACCAATAGATGAAGCATATGAGCAATTACATTAGGACAAACATGATCAATTTCATGCACAAGAAAAATCAGACTATTATGATTGTGAACCAAGAAAACCTCAAGATACAAAATGGAGTAATTGTCTAGAAGATTTAGAAGCAATGAGAGAAGAAATAAAGTCATTAAAGACCAAACAAGGAGGTAGACATTTGGATGAAGTATTAAAAGAAGCAAGTACAACACTACTTGCCCCGCATCTTGCATTTGTAATCATCCCAGCAAAGTGTACTCTACCCAACTTTGAATGTTATGGCGGGACTAAAGACCCCGCAACTCATTTAAAATATTACAATCATAATATTTTAAATGGGGGCAAGATGATGTCGTCATTTGCAGATATTTCCCTTCAAGTTTAAAAGGATCTGCACTGACCTAGTTAGATAATTTACCTGAAGGAACAATTCATTCAGATGCACAATTGACCTGCAAAATCCTAGAATTACATGTACAATAAACCCGCAAATACGGGAATGGATAAATTATTTGCTTTTACATCATGGTCAGAGGAGACTATTCGGGATTATACAGATCGATGGCAATCATATTGTCAAGCAACGTGAAACATCAGTCTAGATATTACCATCAACTGTTACAAATGGGGAATATCCAACCGCATGAGTCCACTTTTTGTAGATAGTCATGTGGAAAACCCAACAACTGAAGGGGTATTAAGAATAATTATAGAGAAACATGCGAGACTTCAAGATATACAAAGGAAAAATCCAAGAACAAATTCTCAAAGCTCAAACCCCTCATATAGAACTAATTCTGTTGAACCAGCATCAAGCTCCGGGAAACGTGTCACGGAACAAATTCCCTCTAATGACTCCAAGCAGGGAAAAGGTTATGATGAAAGAAGATTCAATCAATCATTTGAAGATCGATCCTACACTAAATTGAATACCGGATATTCTCGAATTTTTAATTCAATAAAGAATAGACAAGATTTTGAATGGCCATGGTCTAAAGGGAAACAACCTCCGCATATGGAAAATTCCAAAGACTGCTGCAGTAATTGATGTAGGAGAATTAAAAGAATTTCTCTATTTTTAAAGGTACAAGTTCAAAAGTTAATTGATGCAGGAAAATTAAAAGAATTTCTTCATTTACCTGACCCGCCAATAAGACTGTGCTTTGATAAAACCATGAATATCTCGCAGAACAGTCGAACAATAGATACAATTTCTCATGTTGAATATGATCAATTATCCATAAATGGAGAAATTAACAAATGACTCAAAAAAATAATCGATAATCATGAAATCTTTAAAATTACGGGAAGAGTCTCAGAAACATGGGAAGATTGGATGGCAGCACCGCTAACCTTTTCGGCCAGTGAAGTTGATCAAGAAGTCGAAACACATAATGATCCATTGTTACTCACTTTACCAATGTCATGATGGAATGTAAAAACAATTCTCATGGATGGGGGAAGTTCGCTCAATGTGTTATTCTATGATGCGTTTAAAAGAATAGGGCTAAAGCATGATCAGCTTACGCCTTTTTGTTACATTATTTACGGGTTCAACGGGATAACTTCACAACCAAAAGGAGAAATTTTACTTGAAGTCATGGCAGGACCAATAAACATTCTTACCAAATTCAGAGTAGTAGAAGCACCATCTCCATATGATGCTATTATTGGAATACATTAGTTTCATCTCTTGAAAGGTGTAGCCGCAACTTATCATCAACATTTGCGATTTCCAACACCATAAGGAGAAATGGAAATTAAAGGAGCTCAAAATATTACAAATTCCTGTGTGTCCACAAAAACACAAATGAATGAGGAACGCACCCAAATAGAACAACACAAAAAGAAAGAACGAAAAATTAAAGCCAAAGAAGAAATTATTAATCAGTGCATGGTTGAAACTACGAGAAAAAGTTTATCATATGTTAATCTTATATCCGAAGAAGATAAATCAAAGATCGAATCAAATAACAACCCATCCAAATAACAGTTAAAGAGAGATCCTCCACTTCTAGGAGCCCCCAAACAAATTTTTTCAGCAATTGAAGAAACCAAAAATGTCAATATAGGGACAGAAGAATCACCGAAAATGATTAAAATTGGAACTTTGATGGAGCCGGAACGGGAAGATAATTTGTTCATTTTACTCAAAGAATATGTTGATATTTTCGCTTGGAAAATGGGATATATTCTAGGTATTGATCCAAATATTGTTCGTCATGAACTACATATACAATCGGACACAACTCAATTCCGACAACGGGTACGCAATATAGCACTATAATATCATTTTTCTGTTGAAAAGGAACTTAAGAAACTTTTGGATGCAGGATTTATTCGGGAAGTGAGATACCCAACTTGGATATCAAATATGGTGATTGTACCAAAGAAAAATAGAGGAGTCAGAATCTGTATATATTTCACCAATTTAAACAAAGCATGTCTGAAAGATAGTTATCCGTTCCCCAGCTGGCCAATTGGTATATGCATTTGAAGGAATGAGACTTTATCTTTTTATGGATGGATAATCAGGATACGATCAAATTGCATTAGCCGAAGAAGATCAAAAACATCCTGCATTCTTTACTCCATATGACTCATATTGCTATACTAGAATGCCATTTGGATTAAAGAACGCGGGGGATACATATCAACGACTTGTAGATGCAATTTTTAAACCATGGATAGGCCGCACATTGGAAGTATATGTAGATGACATGCTTGTAAAAAGTGAACTTTCAAAAAATCATCTCCATGACTTGAAATAAATTTTTGAAGCCCAGCGCCAATACAAAATGAAGGTCAATCCAGATAAATGTATTTTTGGAGTTACATTAGGAAATTTTTTAGGATACGTGGTTACTAAAAATGGAATTGAAGTTGATCCAACCAAAATTCAAGCGATTGTTAATATGCTCTCTCCAAGAAATGTCAAAGAAGTTTAAATTTAAATGGTTGCTTAGATGCACTTAACAGATTCATTACAAGATCTTCTGACAAGTGTAAACCATTTTTGATACTCTAAAGAAAAGGAGCAAATTTGTGTGGAATGAAAATTGCGAACGCGCTTTTCAAAGAATAAAAGATTACCTCGCAATAATACCAGCATTACAAAAACCAGAGCCAGAGGAGGTATTAGCTTTATATGTAGCCACAACAGAAGATATTGTGATTGCAGTACTAGTACGAACAAATGAGAAAGTGGAAAAACCAGTATATTACATTAGCAAAACTCATAATCCAGTATAAGGAAATTATACCAAGATTGAACAACTGGTGCTTGCATTATTTTTTGCCACACAAAAGCTCCACACTTATTTCTGAACACATTATGTTCGGGTACCAAGCAAAGCTCCATTAAAATCTATATTGAAGAATGCGGGAAAAGTAGGGAGAATAGAAAAATGGAACGTACAATTGGAACAATTCCATATTCTATTCGAAATACAGACTGCTCAAAAATCACAAGTTCTAGCATATTTTCTTGCATACTTACCTTTGGATGATGAATCCGAGGTTCAAAATATGCCGGGAGAAGAAGAGGATGAAGATGATTCCCAAGATATTTAAGACTCTTTCAATTCCTACAGATGGGAAGTGTTTGTTGATAGAGCACGAAATAAAGACGGAGCTAGAATATGAATCATGGTTACAACTCCAACAAGAGATCGAATGATTCATGCATTCCGTTTGGAATTTGGGAGCATACAAATAACATAGTGGAATATGAGGCTGTAGTTCATGCTCTTAGACTCATCAATGAATTATGAGTAACTGATGTACGACTCACAAGTGATTCGCAACTGGTAGTTCGACAAGTTGAATTAAAATATCAAGCTTTTGATGAAGATCTGATAGCGTACAAAAATTTAGTTCAACAACTGGCATCTAAAATCCCGAACATCATTTTTCGTCATCTACCTAGAGAAAAAAATCGTCATGCTGACGCCTTAACATATATTTCATCAATGTTGAAATACCAACGCACCTTAACAATTAAAATTGGACGAATATATGAACCATCCATCAAGGTACAATCATTTAAAAATTTGGAAGAAGAGGTAGGCGAAGATATTGAAGATGAAGCCATCCAAGATGATGCAACTCTTCCAAAAAAATCGGAAGATGAATTAATAACTGAAGAAGATTGGATGCAACCATTATATCAATATCTACAAAACGGAATACTGCCCGCAAACACAAAAGATGCAATAAAAATTCAATCTAAATCCGTTTTGTCAATTGCGGGATGGAGTTTTATACCGCAGATCATTTCTTGGAGCTTAGCTTTGATATTTATCAAGGCGGGAGGGACAACGCATTCTCACTGATATTCATTATGGAGACACAGGGAATCATAGTGGAAGACGCTCACTTGCACTCAAAACAAGAATGCAAGGATATTATTGGCCATATATTAATAAAGATACAACTCATCTAGTAAGAAGGTGTGAAGAATGTCAACGTTTTTCTAAAAGAATCAAAGCCCCGCAACAAAACTGAATTCTGTATTGAGTCCATGGACCTTTAAAATGGGGAGTGGACATAGTTGGACCTTTAGTGGAAGACACGCAGAAAAGAAAATACCTGATTGTAGCAACTGATTATTTCACTAAATAGGTCGAAGCAAAAGCTCTAGCCTGGATCGGAGATACTGATGTTTTTAAGTTCCTATATGAAGACATAATTTGTAGATTTGGAATCCCAGCGGCTATAATCTTTGATAAAGGACAACAATTGCAAAGGAAAAATATCAATATGCTTTTTGAAGCATTTAATATTCAAAAGAATAAGTCCACTCCTATTTATCCTCAAAGCAACGGTCAAGCTGAAGCAACAAATAAAACCATTGCTATGAATCTGAAAAAGAATCTAGATGGACATTATAAAAGATGGTGTGAAAAACTTCATAATACTTTATGGGATTACCGTACAACAAGGACATAAGCAACTAGTGAATTACCATTCCTTCTTACTTACGGAGCAGAAGCAGCTATTCCCACTGAAATTATCTTACCAACTACAAAAACAGAAGCTTGGGAAAAGAATTTAAACACAAATTTAATGCTTGAAAAATTAGATGATTTAGAAGAAAGAAGAGAAACTGTGCTCCAGAAAATGGAAAATTATCAGAGAAGGTTAGCCCGAGAGTACACCAAGAAATTGAAATTGTGAAACTTTGTGGAAGGACAATATGTACTACGCCGAATCCCGAAATACCAAAGAGACAAAAAAGCAAAGAAATTTGCACCCACATGGGGAGGACCCTCATTATATTGCGGGACAAGGATCATATCATCCATGGAATATGAACGGAGAAGTGTTGCGGCATCCTTGGAATGAACAATACCTCAAGCCATACTATCTATAAAAAAACAAAACTGGATCATGCAAAAACAACTTCAATATCACAAAATGTGTTATCACACCATATTGCTTCATGCTAGGTAAAAAATGATAATTGCAATCTCTCTAGAAAAATCCATGTAGATGTCATGAGTGTGTGACCAATGGATATTTCGTAAGCAAGAGATGCCTAACATGACATTTTATTTATTGTGAAAACAGGTTTAATCTTTATACTGCTTTCACAATTGGGACTACATTGTTAACTTCCTTTTGGCCGAGGTGAAGTTGATCGTGTAACTGTTCCCTCAAAGGTAACTCAAGGTATATTCTTCTCTTGTAGTTTCTCAATTCACACTCATTTCAAGATTCAATTAAATGCTTATGTTTCTAAGATTAAAATACTAATATATATATATGTTTAAAATATTTCGCAGGTATTACATTCTACAAATCAAAAAGAAGCATACATGCGCACCAAAAGATGAAAATAAATTACTAAGGGGCAGCGGGACCAACACTTGGAAAAAGATGTTTTGGAACTTCTTTACAAAGATATTTTTTGGTAAATCCATCATCTTCCACTCTATCTAAAGTGATATTAATTGCTTTAGCCACTCCTATAGATGCTTCAGTTTTCAGCCAGACAACTTTGGCCAGTGCAGTTCCAAGTTCAACATTTAACTGAGAAATTTGATTTGCAGCTTCTTTTGCCCGTTCATCCAATAAAGAAACCTGATTTTTCCAGTATTTTGTTCTCCCCTGCTCAATGGCCAAATTATGGACCGCATCATTGGATCTAGATGTCTCAAGTTTTAGATATCCCTCAGCTTATCAACCTTGATGTTCGTAAGTTTCAGCTGATTCTCAACTTCAAAAAATTTAGCATTTGCAAGCTTCATTTGTCCCTCAATTTCTTCTGTTTTTGTAGTTGCAAGCTGGAGCTTTCCCTCAACTTCTCCAACTCTAGATGTTGAAGTAGTGAGTTCTCCCTCAACTTCTTTAACTCGTGAAGTCGTAATTCTGAGCTTTTCCTCGAATCCTGTAACATAATGTAAAATAAAAGATTTAAGTAGTGAAAATAGTTGTATGGAACCGCAGTTATATAATAAATAAGATACCTCTTGTGAGGGATTCTGACTTTTCTAGTTCATGAAGTACCGCATCTCTGGACTCATCAAGATATTCATATTTTTTCGAAAGTTTTTGATAATCATCACTAAGGCGATGAAAAATCTTGACGATATCGATCCAACTCTACCTGTTTCAATGCATCTTCGTGACGTAACTGATTCATCTCTGTTATGAGTTTTTCCGCTCCCTTTTGGTAATGATAAATATCAACCTCGTGTAAACGCTCAACTTCCAATAATCTAGAAACCTTAGATCTAGCATCTACTAACGCATTTGCCTTGGCATGAGCATACGCTACTGCATCATCTCTATCCTTAATAAGTTGAGCAGCATAAGCAGAATACTGAGATTCATGAAATGACCCGGAAGAAAAAAATTCCGTAAGGATATTTTTGCTTTCTAAGTAAAGTCTGCGAGCCCGCGCCCATGCTTTAGTAAGACTATCTTTCGTCCACGAAAGAGCAGCACTTAATTTATTATTACTACTACATATGTCTGAATCCAACAAGCGATATTTTGTATACAATTCTTCATGCTGAACCCTTATACGGTCTAAATCATCAATCAGTGCATTACATCTTTCTTTAACCTCCATATTTTGTTTATTAACTTCAATTACGTGCTCAGTAAAACGCTTGTTTCTACTACGCATCCTATTTATAAGATTTAAATCCCCCGATAATTCCATAAAGTATACTTCAGAGAGAGATATCAATAAATTAGAAAATCAAATTAACAAAAGAGAAAAAGACTAAACCTTGATTTTCAAAATCCAACAATTGCTGATGAAGAATCTCACTGTCACGCTTCAATTCTTCTGCACCTTTGACCGCAGCATTCTTCTGTGACAACTCAGCCTGTAAGCTAGCATTTTCCCCCTCAGCCTTGTTTAATTCAGCTTCTACTTTCCTATACTTTTCTTCCATATTTATCGGCCGGCCCATGAAGAATTATTACGCAATATAAGTAGCCTTTTGGCCACGGGCACACTAAAATTTTCACCCAAATATTAAAAATAATAATATTTTACCTGAAGCAAGGCTTGAAAAGGGAAAGAATATGCTTCACCATCCGCAAGATCCATTATGCTCCCAAGGGAAGATGGAAGATTCAAGTCAAAAGGGGGATGAACATGAGTACCTTTGTCTTTAAACCAAGCTTCTTTCACTGATTGAACAGGAGCGGACCGCATACGATCCCGCAAAGAGTCTACTGCAACAGAATCAGTACCTATGGATTGAAAATAATGCGCTACGGATAATAGGTTGTTTGACATGAACCAACGGAAGGTTTCTTATTCCTCCTCAAGAAAACTTTTATCTTCCATTGGTCCTTTACCCTTGTCACTATTGGAAGTACCTTCATTAATAATAACAGTAGTAGTTACTTCGGGATCTCCTTTATCAGATAAACTATCTTCCTCACTAATAGAATGCACCATATAATCTTCCTCATCCAAATGAGGAGAAAATTGAGGAGGAGGAAATGAAAACTGAGAAGCAGTACACTGAGAAGTTCATGCGCCAATACCCATCACACGCTCCAAAGAAATAAATTGATTCGGTAATGTAACATTTTCATTTCCTCTCGCATTAGCACAAGGATCTTCTGGCCCAATAGATTGATCTTTATGGCCCTCCACAGGCTCAATATCTGTGGGTTCAGTATGAATGTCCCGCTCCTGGGTTGGTGGTTGTAACGAGATCTCTCGTCTTTCATCATTTTCTTCATAGTCGTCAGAGATACCATCATCGCTCTTTTCAATATTTTTTGAAGAGGTAATGGTGTCACGAATTTCCCCTTACCCGGGCTCAGTAGAAGTGCGAGATGTAGCATTAATCTTTTTTCGACCCTATCAAACACCCAAATAATGAGAAAATCACTCAATAAATATAATTCAGATAATACAAATTTATTTAAGTAAATAATACCTTCTTTTCCGCAACGGCAATAACTTTTCGTTTCTTGCCAGCATCTCTTTCAGAATCTCCTTCCACTCGAGGCTATACAAGATAACAACAGTTTAAATATTTTTTGAAAAAAATATAAAAATTAAACATTAGCATCATACGTACCCTCTCATCATAATTGAAAGAAAAACCATCAAAGTTTAATTGCCAAGGGCAATAAACCTGCGGACCAGAAGTAAGGTTGCGAACCACGGTATCTTGAACAAAGCCATAAATCCAGGGACCTTCGATTACCAGAGGGGTGAGATACCACTTGAAGTCATGGTCATCATGAAGTTTTTTTTCAAAGACTTATCTGTTCTAGGAATACACTTTGCCTTGGTACTACCAACTTCCCAAAGTAGACGAAAACCCTCACCACCTCCACGATCCGGACCTATACTCCATTTTGTATAATTTTTCGCATCCAAAGCATCAACATAGGTAGCATGGATACTTTCTACGGTATAATATTTCGCTCCGCAGGATTGGGAATATAACTTTTGAGATTTGTTTCCCCTTTGTTGCGTTTATGGTATTCATTTAACATGCGCCACCAATTTACATTATACTGAGCAATGGAACGACCCGCAAAATGAGTATCTCTTTTACTAAGACCCGAAAGAACTTTATACTGAAATGAGTCCCCACTCTTGTATAAGGGAAGCATGAGGCCCGCATTTAATGCGCCCGCAGATATCAACAACTTATTCGCACTATACGGCTAACAAATGGAATCATACATGACTCTGCACTACTTTTGGACCTTTATCAAGGGGAGCACGAACGGCGGAATGATCTAATGGTAGCTGGAAGGACGACATCAGTTGTAGCTTCCTAATCATGTCAAGCGTTATTTCATCACCTTCAACGGGCTCATAAAAAGAAACGTTGAAGTCCATAAAGTTATGCTCTCTCTCAAACGTCTCAATATCTTCAGATCTGAACCTAAACTATCATTGGCTAGCTTATTCCTGCGGGAATAAGTCTTCTTGACCGCAACATTAACTGTAGTTGCAACATCTGGTAACGCTTGTACATGATGAATCACGTTAAGGGGTTGAGGGTCTGAGGGACCATATTTTCCCCATTCCTTTGGTTTATCCACAAAATATCGAGATGTTTTCTTCTCAGAAAAATGTTACTTTGGTGCGGAACAGATTTAGAAGTATTGCTACCTTTCTCTCCTGACATAATGAAATCTACATAATAAAAAGAGCAAATCTTAGATTCAACTTCAATTTCGATAATGAACATGGGCAAGGATGTATACAAGAATAAATTAATCAAAATTTCACCATCAAATATCAACCAGAAATCAGAATTTTTCAGCATCAGAAATTTTTCAAGATTGTTATCAACAGAAAGAGATCAAGAATATCAATCAAGTACGAACACTAGTAGATAATCAACTCCTCATATAAAAAATCAACAATATCAATCATGGATTTTCCAGAACTATTATTGTTCATCATCAAAGTTCAAGTAGACAAAATTAACAGATTGGAGGTATAAATACTTCAAAATCATCACTATCATCTTTTATTCATCATTAAGATTACTATCATCATTTCTCAAGCAAATCATAGAACCAAAGTTAGAATAAAACCAGAAAGTGAAGATAAGACTCTTACCTACAACATGAAAGAATCAAAAATTTTATCAGAAAAAAGCTTGAACTCAGGAAAAAAAGATTACCCAATCCCAATAAAAAGAAATCCTTGATTAAAAGAAAAGATCGAGACAGAATGACTGAACTAATCAGTTTCCAAAAATCTCTAAGAAAAAGTTTCTGAAGAAGAATGAAACTAAGCAGAAGCTTTATGAAGAAGAAGACAAAAGGGAAAAAATATAATAACTGAAGAATCTGATGAGACTTAACTTTACATAAGGATTTTGAAAAGTAACCGTCAGAAGAATAGAAACACATTAAATAGGAAAGAGAAACTTTATTGAAGGCGGCGTGGAAATCAATAGAAGCGTGATAATTTTCCTCCCAAATTCTACTTTCAATAGAATATGAAAGAAAAAGGGGAAAATTGTGATTACTAAATCTCAACCGTACACATGTCGAGATTTTAAAATAAAATCATCAGATTACGATAGCTCGAGAAGCACCAGATGAAGACCTAAAAGTCCCTTTTCATATCTCGAAGAAAAATCGACGGTTCAGATAAGTTCAACTGACAGTCAAAATAATAAGACAAATGGCGCAAGACTGACAGAAGCCAGACAGATGCCACAGACCTCACATCTTTATTGCATGAGAGACACGTGTTGATCATGCAAACTGCGAGATAGGAGAATTCAAAGTGTGATAATTTTTTCCCGTAGATTACATAATACATTTGTTGTGTGAAAAACACGTGTCAACCATACAGAGTGCAAGACAAGCATGATACAAATGGATTCAAAGCACGACACATCTTTCCCGCTTACCACGTGCCAAACATGCAACAACTCAGAAAAGATTATACGATCCACAACTCTATATACTCGCGCCATAATTACATGAATAATTATGTGGAAGAATCTAATTGGTCAAGCCAAGAAGAAGGATCGCAAGGGGGTGCAATCCGCTCAACACTTGATTGGATAAATCAAAGAAAACCCGTGCGGTGTCCTATGAAACATGCAAAAAGTGTACGTGACAAATAACTTAAGTGGATTAAGATAAGATCAAATAGCTGGACGGATAAGATTTTGGTGTGACCCTTATAAAGCACCATAAATATTGGACTCTAGAACTGAAGAAGGGGTCGGAGAAATAATAGAAAGAGAAGATTGACTAAGAGAATAAAAGAGTAACCAGACTAAAAAAAATTACAACTAATTGAGGTTCAATATATTGTTTGATCATCATATATAATCATTCAAAACTTCAATAAATAATCTTTTTACACAAATCTTTTTATTAATAATTTAATATGTTTATAATGTCTTTTATATAATTAATTCATTTGATTGTGCCATCGTATTTTCGGTAATCACAGACAATACAAAGATTTTAGGGATGTAGTGGTTTTTAACACAACTCACCGCTTGGAGGCCTATGATATGCTTTTAGGGATTTTGATTGGGGTGGACAATCATGGCATGAATTATTTTTTTGGGTGTGTTCTCGTGAGGGACGAAAATATGCAATCTTTTTCCTGGGCACTAAAGGTAATAATCTGTGCCAGTAATAGTAAATAACCAATCTATTAGTTAGACTTTATAAGTTGCTTATCTATGTAAACGACTCCAGGATGCCTGAAAGCATTAGTTTCAAATTCTTGTCCAAATTTTCTTCATACTCTTTATAGTTATTTTTATTTATATCAGACCTTCTTGGGCTTCGTTAAGGGAGTGGCTCCACAAACAATACTGACTGATCAGAACATTTGGCTGAAAGATGCCTAACACAAAACATGCCTTCTGCATTTGGCACATAATCGCGAAGTTCTCAGATTGGTTTTCAGCATTGCTCGGGTCAGCATATGATGCTTGGAGAGCAGAGTTCCATCAGCTATATAAATTGGACACGGTGGATGACTTTGTAGTAGGTTGGACGGAGATGACTAATACATATGGACTCCATGGAAACAAGCACATTGCAAGTTTACATGCATTACGGATGTACTGGGCCTTGCCATTCTTAAGATCATATTTCTTTGCAGGAATGACAAGTACTTTTCAACCCGAGAAAATAAATACTTTTATCCAACGACTTTTGGGTGCACAGTCGGAACTTGACCATTTTGTGGAGCAAGTATGCGGCCTATTCATTATTGTTTTTCCTTTTCTTTCCACTATTATCTTTTTTTTTTTTGCAGGATACTATGATCTAATCTTTTTCAACCTTCTTTATAGGTATCTGTTAATGCTGATTTCCGAGATCAAGTTGGAGCTAAAATACAGATGCAAGGGAAACTCAACAAAGTCTCTTAAAACGGGATCACCTAATCACATGCTGCTACAGTTTTACACCTTATGCCTTCTTTAAGCTCCAAGAGGAGCTTGTGTCAGCACCACAATACACATCATTTCACATGGAACATGATTGTTTTGTTTCCACGTGAGACACCATGCTCAAGCAGATGGAGGGCGGAAAGTAATTGGGTCCCTTCAGAAGAACTGATTAGCTGTAGCTGTCATCAATTTGAGTTTTCTTGTATCCTTCGTAGGCACATTCTTCGAAACCTGTCAACAAATAACTGTTTCCACATCCCAGACCAATATCTACCAAACTGCTGGTGCCTTACTAACTCATCTTGTAGGAAATCCCCATGCACTACTACTACTACTATGGAAAATAGTGAAAGATTTCAGGAACTCCAATCCATGGTTTCGTCATTAATGCCAGAAGGAGGTGAAACTGAAAACCATCTTGAGTTTGCTTACGACCAAATATCCATCGTGTTATCTCGTATTAAAGGATCCATTCCTAATCTTTCTCATCAGGAGACTGATGTCACCTACAATAGCCCTTCTGACTCAGTGATTTTTGTTGGAGAAGATGAATTTGAAATGATTTGTTAAATTTAAATTAATGGTCTTGGTAGGAATAGATTTTAGGACCAATGGGTCACTAAGAGACACTAACTCATTTGTAGGGTAGAAACATCATTTTTATTTTCACTTGTTGTGAATGAAGAACCTTTGGTTTAATCTCGTATTGGACAAATTAGAGATGAGTTCTCCCTTTATTACCACAAAACTTACAACTAAGGGAGGGTCCTTAGGGTTTAGATGCTTTTGTGGTTGGGGGAGGACTAAGACAATGGGCTAGTTGATTCACACTTGGCGTGTGCTTGGCGTGAGCTTAGCGTGAGCGGGCGTGTGCTTGGCTACAGTCCAATCAAGACTTACCGCTTTTGATAATAATTTCCTAAAATGCAAAATATTATTAACGTTTTAATTACCGTAATTAATACACGGAATTAATTCTAATTAATTCAAAAATATTTTCTTCTCAAAGTTTTGCCTATAAAAGAAAACCATTTTTTTCATTTTAACTTACTCCAGAGCAGACTACTATCCCTAGCTCTTTTCCCCTCTTCTCGCTTTGTTTTGCGCACTTGTGTGTTTATTTCCCTTCCACTATAAATTGTTGTTAAGTTCTACAGGGTGACTAGTATTGTGCTTATACTAGTCATAACGGGCATTTCTATCCTGGACACATCTCCTCTGTTGGGGTATAACATCTCTCATTTTTGAGGAGTACCCGAGGACTATTGTGTTAAGGACAATTTGCTGAGCAGGTGGCTCTGTCCTAGTGTGTACATCAATATCAGAGTGTTTATCATTTTTCTAACGATAACTGTTTCTTCTGTGTTGTGTTTTTCCATTGTTGCAAATCCAACAATCTTAACATAATATTCTTTTTCTGTAACAATGGAAGCCCGGGCACCCGTGCTCAATTGTTTCTTACAACACAAGCTCTCTGATCAAAGAAACAAACTTCAAGTGAAACTCTTGGGTTCCAGTGTTGTTTAATAGGAGATTATTATGTGGATCGTGAAGTAAATTGTCATAACAAAATGAACTTAAGTAATGCATGACCTCAATTCAGGGATCAGTTATACAAATTATGATGATTAAGCAACTTGTGTTTAATAGAAACTTGTCGGGAGATTACTGGAGGTTTAAAAGGATAACATGCGCCCTAATGGGAAGGTGGATGAGTCGTGCATGCAGTCCCGTGAAATCTGGACAGGTGTTACTTATGGTGTTGCAGCTACGATGATACTTAGCGGAATGGAGAAATTTATGGTAAACTAATTGTTGTTATTGGAAAGGTAGAGTCCATAACGTTACGTGGATATCATTTCTCCGGTGGAAATTGTTTAAAGTAGAAGAAGAAATTGCGGGTCCGTCTGTATTTATGGATACCTTTCATGAGTTCAAAATCTTGGGAGAGTTGATTGGAAATGAAGTTGGAGTTACGGTTTCTGCGTCTATTGAAAAAGAGATAAACCGAGTTTAATGTAAATCGGTTCATGTTAAAATTCAAAGAGAAGATGAAATTCTAAGACAACGATATAGCACACTGAAAGGTGCACTTATTCCCCTATTCTACAAAGTGGATTTATGCAGTATTTTGGAGGATCCTACCTAGGAATTATCCACCATCCAAACGGGATTTCGGAGACAGTTTTCTTGATCGTTCTAAAGGAAACAACAGGAACTGAATGAGCGCATAAATTAATGGACGAATCATAATATACAGGTATGATGTCTTAATTATAATGTGAATCATAATATACAGCAATATATGAAACGCATGCATGTCGTCTTGAAACTATTAAAACGGTAATTATAATACACTCAAATTAACAACCGTAGGTTACGTTTGATGAAATGTTGTTATAATGCACTAAAATCAAGACAATTATTATACACATAATGAAACGTTGTTATCATGCACTAAAAATGATTTTACTTGGACCATGTCTATGATTAATATATATTGAGCATGAGTGGGGTGTTGATTATATGATTATAAATATATCATGTCCATGTTATATTTTGCCAATATTTTATAGGAATTGTAAGGATTTTAATTATAATAAAAAAATAATGATGATTAGTTTGAAAACAACAAGAACAAGTTTTTTGGTACGGTGTCTGAAGTCAATCTGGTAACCAATGTGAGAGACTGGTGGGTAAACTCTGGTGCTACCAAGCATGTCTGCGGAAATAAAGATATGTTCACCTCCTATCAGAAGGTAGGGGAAGGAGAAAAACTCTACATGGGTAACTCGTCCGCATCACAGGTTGCGGGAAAAGGAAAAGTTGGGCTGAAGCTCACTTCGGGAAAAACTCTCACATTGAATGAAGTTCTACATGTTCCGGACATCTGCAAGAATCTTGTATCTAGTGGTGTGTTAGATGATAAGGGATTTAAACTTGTATTTGAATCTCGGAAAGTTATTATAACTAAGGGTAAAGATTATGTAGGAAAGGGCTATAAGATTGAGGGTTTATATAAATTGAATGTAACCTCTATTGAAATGAATAAAAATGATTCTTCTTATGTTTGTGTGTCGTTGAATGTTTGGCATGGTAGACTTGGTCATGTAAACTATAATCAATGAATAAACTGGCAAGCATAGGCTGCATACCCAAATTTATTTTGGATAATGAACATAAATGTGAAATATGTGTACAATCAAAATATGCTAAAAAGTCTTATAAGAAAAATATTCTGAGAAATTCTAAACCCTTAGAATTAATTCCCACAGACCTAGTTGACATGAAATCAGTTCAAACTAGAGGTGGTAAAAAAATGGTTTTTCACATTTATAGATGACTGTACGAGGTACTGTCATATTTATTTACTTAAATGTAAGGATGATGCCTTAGAAGCCTTTAAAATTTATAAACTAGAAGTTGAAAACCAAATGAGTACTATCATTAAAACTGTTAGGTCTGACCGTGGTGGTGAGTATGTAACCCTACAGGAGATTTTTGCATGGAACATGGCATTATTCATGAAGTAACCCCTCCTTATTCACCACAATATAATGGTGTGGCTGAATGGAAAAACCGAACCCTTAAGGAGATGATGAATGCGATGTTAATTAGTCCAGGACTACCTGCAAACTTGTGGGGGGAGGTCGTCCTCTCAGCTTGCTATGTCTTGAACAGAGTACCCTTTAAAGGATCAGACAAAACTCCATATGAGTTTTGGAAAGGTAGGCAACCTTCTTATGCATACTTTAAAATGTGGGGGTGTTTGGCTAAGGCTTCTATCCCTCCACCTAAGAGGACCAAGATAGGACCCAAAACTGTTTATTGAGTCTTCATAGAGTATCCTGAACATACTACTGCATATAGATTTATGGTTGTGAGTTCCGATATTTCTGAAACTGGTGTGAATACCATTATGGAATCTAGGGATGCTGTGTTCTTTGAAAATGTTTTTCCTTTGAAATCTGAATCTCGCATGATATGTGTTGATCCCCTAGATATCCCTTTTACTAGTCAGACACTACATGTAGAGGAAGATGAATTTGAGCCTAGAAGAGGCAAAAGACTTAGAGTTGAAAAATCTTTTGGGCCAGACTTCATAACTTGTTTAGCTGAGACTGATCGACGGACTTTTAGATAAGCCATGACTTCTTCTGAAGATCCATGGTGGAAAGAATCCACTATTAGTGAATGAATTCCATTCTACAGAACGATACTTGAGATTTTGTAGATTTACCTCTAGGGTATAAACCCATAGGTTGTAAATGGATCTTCAAAAGAAAACGTAAAGTAAATGGAACTGTGGAAAAATACAAAACTAGATTAATAGCTAAAGGCTATAAACAAATAGAAGGTATAGATTTCTTTGACACTTTTTCACCTGTTACGAGAATTACTTCCATTAGGATGTTAATTGCTATCGCTGCCATTCATAACTTAGAGATACATCAAATGGATGTAAAAACAACTTTTCTAAATGGTGAATTAGATGAAGAAATATATATGGACCAACCTGAGGGCTTTGTAGTGAAAGGTTGTGAAAACAAAGTTTGTAAACTGAAAAAATCTTTGTATGGCTTGAAACAAGCACCTAAACAATGGCATGAAAAATTTGATCATGTAATGATCTCTAGTGGTTTTAAAATAAATGAATCTGACAAGTGTGTTTATACTAAACTTGTGAATGATGCATGTATGATTGTATGCTTGTATGTTAATGATATGCTTATACTTCGTACAACCATAAATGTAATTAATTCCACTAAGAACATACTAAATGAGAACTTTGACATGAAAGACTTAGGCCCCGCTGATGTAATCTTAGGGATGAAGATTAGAAAAGAGTCTAATGGATATAGTCTTAGTCAATCTCATTACATTGAATTTGTACTTAGAAAATATAACCAGTTTAATAGTAAACCTGCTTGTACTCCATATGATCCTTGTTGTAGACTCAAGAAGAACAAGGGTAATGGAGTTTCGCAACTTGAGTATTCACGTGTCATAGGAAGTCTGATGTTTTTAATGAACTGCACGAGACCAGACATTGCCTATGTTGTTAGTAGGTTAAGTAGGTATAAATGTAATCCGGGACAAGAGCATTGGGATGCACCTTTTAGAGTGTTAAGGTACTTGAAGTACACTTTAAACTTTTGTTTAAATTTTGAGAGATACCATGCGGTCTTTGAAGGATATTGTGACGCAAACTGGATAGCGGACTAAGAAGAGTCTAAGTCCACGAATGGATACGTTTTCACTCTAGGTTGTGGGTCTGTATCTTGGTAGAGTTCCAAACAGACATGTATAGCTCGATCCACTATGGAATCAGAGTTTATTGCGTTAGATAAAGCAGGAGAGGAAGCCGCTTGGCTAAGATACTTTTTAGAAGACATTCCTCTTTGGCATAGGCCTGTGCCAGCTATATCTATACATTGTGATAGTCAAGCTGCAATAGCTAATGCTAAAAACAACAACTATAATGGGAAGTCTATACACATTCGTAGAAGACACAATTCCCTAAAACAACTAATCTCAACTGCCGTTATTTCTGTTGACTTTGTGAGGTCTAAAGAGAATATCGCGGACCCTTTGACGAAAGGTTTGTCCAAGGAGATAGTTAGTAATGCATCGAGGGGGATGGGGCTTAATATCATCAAATAAACTTTCCATGAAGGACACTCAACCTTGCTGACTGGAGATCCCAAGATCAAGGTTTCGAATGAGACAACTAATTTGTGATGGGTTAAAGGAAACACTATCAGAGAATTTCATTCTCTTTCCCTTCCCTATGGTGTAGACGTGATAGTGTGACTGCATGTGAGGATGACCTTTTCTTAAGTCTTAATGAGTTCTATAGTTTCAATTTAAGATTGAAGTGGGGTGTAGCAGTAAACACTCTTGATAGAACTCACCTATCTGAATGAGGAAGTGGGTCGCTTCCTATGAGAACTGAGATGATTCTCCAGAGCATTCTGAGAAACGGGATATGTCCAGGGCCAAATTGGATACAATGAAACGAACTTAACAGCACCTAGAGAGATATGTCGCGTGGAAGCTATTGATGAACTACACCAAACGATGGCAGTTCAAGACATCGCGTTCACTGTCCATCAAGTAGTTCTGGTAATTTCTCACTAAGCAAAGGTTCAAGACCTTATGGACACCTACTGCCTAAGAGGTATTTCTCGTTTTCTGATTTCTGATTTTTATCCGGTTTTTCATTCATGTGGGGGATTGTTGGAGAAGTTGAATTTGAAATGATTTGTTAAATTTAAATTAATGGTCTTGGTAGGAATGGATCTTAGGACCAATGGGTCACTAAGAGACACTAGCTCATTTGTTGGGTGAAAACATCATTTCCATTTTCACTTGTTGTGAATGAAGAACCTTTGGTTTAGTCCCACATTAGACAAACTAGAGATGAGTTCTCCCTTTATTACCACAAAACTTACAACTAAGGGAGGGCCCTTAGGGTTTAGATGCTTTTGTGGTTGGGGGAGGACTAAGACAATGAGCTAGTTGATTCACACTTGGCGTGTGCTTGGTGTGAGCTTAGCGTGAGCAGGCGTGTGCTTGGCTACAGTCCAATCAAGACTTACCGCTTTTGATAATAATTCCTAAAATGCAAAATATTATTAACGTTTTAATTACCGTAATTAATACACAGAATTAATTCTAATTAATTCAAAAATATTTTCTTCCCAAAGTTTTGCCTATGAAAGAAAACCATTCTTTTCATTTTAACTTACTCCAGAGCAGGCTACTATCCCTAGCTCTTTTCCCCTCTTCTCGTTTTGTTTTGCGCACTTATGTGTTTATTTCCCTTCCACTATAAATTGTTGTTAAGTTCTAGAGGGTGACTAGTATTGTGCTTATACTAGTCATAACGGGCAGTTCTATCCTGGACACATCTCCTCTGTTGGGGTATAACATCTCTCATT